>APFE031130918.1:134055-157858 GCA_000404065.3 Pinus taeda
TTCTAAAAGTTAATAAGTTAATAATCTTAAAATTTGAATAACTAAATTATAATATATTTTCCCCAAAATATTATATTTCCCTTTGATTACAATTTACATATATACATAAATATTTTTTATTCAAAATAACCTTGACATAATTTTAGATAATATGACTAGAATTTGAATAATTTACTTAATACGCATACGCATACGAGAATACCATAATTTTATAGAATAGCTTAGAATTTTACCCCATATTTTCTCAGATTCCACTACTTCGGAAGATTTAAAAACTCATTAATTTATTAAACTTCTCGAAATTTTACATACAATCTTTAAAATATTTTATTTTAATATTCTTCTTTACCAAAGTACACATGATACATTCATGATTCATCCTGCACTCACATGATACATTCATGATTCATCCTGCACTCACTAACAGTAATCGAAATTGTTTAAAAGAAACGAACCAACCATACAAAGACAGAGGTTAACAAGTCGTTCATTTCCAAAATGTGATTGCCATTCTCAGCCTGGTCTACTGAAACTTATACTTTGTATTTTGAACCAGATTCTGTCTGCATTCCATTACATTACCATCTGACATTACCAAACCGTATACATTACACAAAGACCAGAAAGTAGCTTTTAATCTAGATCAATAAAACCACAACACAATCTTCATATGTCAAGTGACAACGCAAGAATCCTATGAGATCCACATCCACATTCCAGAAAAAATCTATAAAACGGACTTGTCTTTTATGAAAATAAAAATAAAGAAAACAATCATTTGACATAAAGAATCAAAATACAGAATACACAAATGATAAAACCTTACACAACTTCACTCACATAGAGAAGATTGATCTCGTGATTACACGAAGGAGATTTTCTTTCTCCCTGACCCTGAGATTTTAAAAATGTGGGAATAAAATCGACGACACATACTGCTATCTTACGAATAATGAAAACCCATACAGAAAGAGTATCCTCAAGATTAAGCACATACTGCTCTCTTGCGAATAATGGAAAACCCAAGCCCGGACGTCCCAAGTTCAATTCCGAGGAAGGGACATTTTTTCACCCTGGCGTCGCGAGTAATTCGATGCCGGGGAGGGGACATATTTTCACCGTGGCACCCCGAGTTCGATTCAGGATCAGGGACATATTTTACGGAACAGTTTCTCAAACACATTTTATTTATGAGTAGAAAAAAAACAAGAAATCAATATAAGTATTAGTTGTACGCGTTTTAGTGTATTTATTTTAATATTCTCTTATACTAAATAGCTTACTGGTTGGCCTTCGTCTCAGAGTTGGAAATAAAAGCAGGCCCACTACAAGGTAGGTCGGAACGGTAGCTCGTGAAGTTGAGGAAGGCGCCTTCACTCACAGAGCTCTTCAACTTCACACGCTACGGTGCCGACCTACCCTGTCCCAGGCCTCTCAGCCAGCCCGCCAGGCAATTCCACCACAGGGTCGCTCTTCAGGCAATCTCTTCGACGTGCCGCGGTTCTGGCCAAGCATATGCGAACGCCATACAACATGTATATTCCTTCTATCTGCTCTTTATATTCTGGGTTTTCGAGTTTTCTAATAGAGCGCTTTTTATTCTCAGTTTACTCCCCAACGTCTGAGTTTCATCTTCAGTTTTCATAGAAAGCCGTCTGAACTTGTTTGATTCGAGTTTTCTAACAGTCCGAGTTTCATCTTCAGTTTTCATAGTAAGCCGTCTGAATTTGAGTTTTGAGTCGACTTTACTCTCCAAAGTTGAGGTTGAACTTGAGTTACACCGTCCTTTATTTTCAGTTTACCCTCCAAACTGTGGGTTTGAATTAGAGTTAATTTGATCCACATGCAGTTTGAATGGCGTCAACACACATTATTATATCTATTTGGTATATGCATGTTAACATGCGTGGACATATTTATATGGTATATGTACATAATAACTATATAAAATTTTACAAACATTTATGTTTATACATCTCGCCTTGCACTCGCTATAGAGCGCCTGTTGGCGCAATTAATTTAAGTTTAAAGTTATTTTTTAACATTTATTTTATAGGCGCATAATAAATGTTAAATAATGAGATAATAAATGTTTATAGGTTGATAATATAGATATATAATGATGGTGTTGTTGAATCAACTCTTAGAGTATTTGTCTTGAATTTATAGATTTTCTATTTATCATATCACACTAAAATGAAGTAATTAAAATATTTATCATAAAAAACCTAATCTAGGTTAGTTCAGATTGTTATTGTGTCCTTATTAACTAAAAGTTTGGAGGTTCCTTCTAATGTTAAATTAAATTTATGACCCAACATTAATATAACTGTTATTAAGAAATATTCCACATAGTGTAACTGCTCTTATATGGTTTCTTATTTCCCTTTCCATGTTAATGTTGATAAGAGGGGACCTTTTGGTTTCTTTTGTTTTTTCACTCCTTTATGTTGAAGGTTCCACCAATTCATTTTTTCCTCTGCAAATGTTCTTTACTTTGCCATTCATTTCAAAGAACATGTTCATAGATACTAACTATCTTAATCAAAAGATGACTTTGTTTATATGTTGAGAAGGAACATGCATACGCAGCCATTTATGGTGACCATTGACTATCCTAAATAAATCATTAGGATATTTTGAAAATTTCAATTGGACAAATTTCTAGAGATCTCTTACCATTCAAATGATCTTCCCATTAGGATATTTCAGATATGGTCATTGACAACTTTCTAGTTGTCCACCCAACATATTGTTGTACCTTTGCGAAATAACCTTTTTCGCGTTCCCATAGTAAGTCATTGGGTCAATTTGAAAAAAAAATTGAATACTCCTAATAGATTCATCAAGCCCACTTGAAAAATTATCAGTTATTTATCCATCATAAATCCTTGGGCCAATCCTAGAAATCCACATTTGAAATAAGAAATAAGCCCACCAGGCTTGTTAGAAGGTTGTAATTAACCACTTTTAAGGGGTAAATATTTAGTACACCTACTAAGCCATCAAGCCAACTCAATAAAACATATTTGATTACCTTCAACTTCCCATCTTGAAAGGGGCAAGAGTTTGCTATTAGAAAGACACCATCAAGGAGTTTGGGGACATCATCGTAGAGTACCAAGCTTGGCATCAGTACATGGCCGAGAAGCATCAAGTGGAGGTTATTGAGTTGGTATTTCCCCAAACTTCTGAGTTATAGTGTTTTGTCTTGTTAACTTGTCTCTAGCCTATTTTGTCTCACATGGGTACATGTGGAAAATGTAAAATTATTTGTAAATATGTTGTAAGTGAGATTCCAAACGTCATTAGTGGAATGTGAAAAATAATTATGTAATGTAATGGGTTATTTCTAAAAATGTTGAAGAGTCATGAGGGTAGTCAAAGAGTCACAAAGGGGAATGTCAAGGGTCACCCCACCCTTTGTTAGAAATAGAACCTCATAACTCATAGAACAGGGTTGTTGGGGGCCAAGCTTTTGGCTAGGCTTAGGCTTAGAGAAGGTTTGGGAGTATTATGACGAGACTTGGCTTCCCCACATCATAGAGTGAGTATACTTATTTGGAGGAGCAGATGTTCTTAACTGTAATGTTCCACTATTGGGGTTAGTGGTTGTCAGTGGTGTATGTATGGATGGAACTTTCACTTATAATAATAATAACATAGCAAACACGCTTTCATGCATATGTTGTTACTGTAGTTGGACTATTTTGGTTGCTTTAGCAATGATGTTGTTTAATTTATGCATTTTATTATGAACTACTTTATATGCAATTGTATGAATCTTATTGAATGTGTGTTATTGGATTAACCCATCGCTTTAACCTGTGGACTATTTTGCATGTTAACATGTGATGTCATTCTGCTCGTGTGTTCCTTTCAAGTTGCATACTATTACGGGCTTCTAAGGGACATACTTACTTTTCCCCTCCAAGTGTTAGAACCCCCATGTATCTCACTTGACTCGTGGCAAGTTCACACACTTTCTTCCACCCAAAGTCATCATACTTATCTATATGCTCTACCGTGGTCAAGGCACTACATTACCACCCATTGTTGGGAATCGTACTCCAAATGGTCTGAGGTCTAGTTGGGACATGTTGTCAGGGAGATCCCCTTGAAGTTTGATGGGTCTAACACCATCAACATTTCTAGATCTAGAAGGAGGGATAGATGACAAGTTGATCCCTTGAAGTCTATTTTGAATTTCTGCACATCATACATGACTTAGATCTCAATCAAAACCCCAACATGTTTTTCTCACACTATTGATTTCGATGTGTTAGCAAATGTTATAGATGACTTATCAAGATACAAATTTGATGGTGAAAATGGAACACGCCATTTAATTCACACAATTTCCATTTTGGGATTTTTTGACAAGAATGATGTCCCATCGGATGACTTCTCCTATGGGTTTTTCGTGTTCACGTTCGAAGGGCACATCAAGAAATGGTGTCACACATTTCCTGTAGCCTCTATACACTCTTTCGATCACATATTCAGAGAATTATGACATGCTTTCATTCTTTATGACCATATAGCACTTCGTTAAAAAAAATTAAAATTGTGAAAAGCACCTCATGAATGACTTGATCACTTTTATGATCATTTTCTTCATTATTGTTTTGAATTTACAAAAAAGGAAGTTATGTGGAAATTTATGGAAGGAATATTTCAATATCTGGTTTACATCTCTGAGAATTGGCACAATTTACAAACTTCTAACTCTCTTGTGACATACATCGGTGTTGGAGCTTCTACATCTGAGACGGATGATGTTGTTGTCCCAAGTGACCCCTCATCCCCTTCTCATCAAACAACTCTAGCTCCACAGGACAAGGTAGGAGAAGTTGTGAACCCACCTATTCAACTGTCACCATCTTCTCCTACCCCACCTGCTATAGATTTCTACGCATATTTGGACTACAAGCTTGATGATTGTTACATGGTCTCATCCCCTTGGGCTCTGTCCACTGGTTCCTCTGATACTCCAAATTTTGGTGTGTTGTGTTCATTTATTCTGGATTCCACATGTGATGTTCACGAGGATCAAGTTGCAAATGGAGTTGGTGTTGGGCATGTTAGGTTCCTATACCAATAGGAGTCATAATTTTGAAAGACTTAGGTTAAGCCTTGTAATATTGTACATATCTTTGCTTTCTGCAAATGTTTTCCATATTATAAAATTAAAAAATGTAAAGAGGGTATGTCCTAAAATAAAAATCAAAGGACAAAAAGAATAAGAGAAGGTCAAAAAATGAAAATATATGAACCCCAAAAACAAAAGGAGACCATGAAAGTGTGCAAGTATAAATGACACTAGTATTTACTTTTATGCATGATAATGATTGTGTGCAACTTGTTATTCATGCCACAATCCATGGTAATCAAACTGTATAATCTTGGTTATTTCATGCTTTGAATTTTATGTTTATAGTTAGAGAATAAAATTTGACCAAACAGTTTAATCTTGGCAGATCATAGATAGGTAGAGAAAATAAAAGGAGCTCATAAGCTTAATTTGAGCCCCTGGATGATATAAGGTTAGAAATAGATAGTTTGTTTTATAAAATAAAAATAGATGATAAGGGTTTGCTAGCCTAAATGCACCCAAAGAAATGAAGAGAACATGTTCGGGTAAGAAATGGGTAAGTAGAAGAAAGGTTGGTGAACTACAAAGTTAATTGGATCAAAACACATGTATCATGCTCAGACACATATTTCAACATGTATGATCAGTTATGGAAGCAAAACCAAAGGTTTACAAGTTAATGTGATTAACCCCCCCTCATTCATTTCCCCCTATACTTACTAATTTCCTATCCACAAGTATGTTCTAGTACTTTTAATCCTACAAGTCAAAGAGGCTCAAAGAATTTCTCTGACTTTTTATGGAACCAGACACTGGGATTAATGACTTATGGACACAAGTTCTAGAATCCTCTTCATAAAATCCATTCCCCCTTCATCACCCTAAGAAAACCCCTTTTCCGAAGGTTAAACACCATTTACTTAGGAAAAGTGAAAACCCCCATGTAACTCCCTTTTCACCCAAAAACCCACAAAAAGCACTTTATCCTAAGTATAAAGCATAAGTGAAAAATGTCACACTTTAGCTTTTTACTTAAGGAAAAACCCACTTTGCTCGTCACATTTCTTATTAATTTCTAATTCTATTATATAAATCCCAATATAAACCTTTTCCCGTGTATTAACTAAATCCCTCCAACCCTTAGTTTTAATGGAAACTATACGTTTACCCTTGATCCTGACAAAACAAATAAATCCCTTCATTAAGCCTAAATAATCACAAATCACTTGTGACTAAAGCATCGCCCCCCCCAAGCCTCCGTACATTTCATCTATGCTATATCATCACCCGACCACCATCTAATCATCTGCGCTCAAATTTGACGATGTGCAGCCATATCGGGCTCACCCGACGCCTGACCTTTACCCAAATCTAAGCTAAACCTCCATTAAGCCATGCCTAATCATTTTAAACCTATGATTAATTCCTAAAAAAACCCAAACATTGAGGATTAAGGCTCTCACCCCCCTCTAAACCCATGCTTTAATCCCTCGTGTGTTTCCCTTGCCCGATTGTTATCCGATCAACATCCCACTCATCCAATGGTCCACAGCCATATCGGCTGCGCTCAATGGCCGAACGTTACCCACTTGATAAAGTGGTTTTCGCTGACCCCCCGAAGGCTACGTGTCAAGCTCTGGAGTATATCAAGTGACCCCTCCTAAAAACTACCTTCGCCTCATAAGTAGTGTAATGGCCTCTAATACCGCCTCCCTACCAACCTGAAAAACTTCTCATTATCTATAAATATGAATTTCCATGCCAAATTCAAAAAGTTGCCCATTAAGACTTTAAACCTTGAACACCCTTGTTTTCGTGCCTTTCACCCGTTTCACAGTTAAAACTGTTAAAACCCTCCCAACTCCACGCTGGACCTCTGCAACACTATTTGACCTCTGATGACATTCAAAACACTGCCATGACTCCTTCCCCAGGCATCCCTATGCAAATAAAGCCATCAAGTTCCTTTCCAGCTGAACTTTGTTTTCCTAATAGTTGTTGAATTGTGCAGGTAATCTGCCAAAGACCAAAGCTTGGATAAACAATTTTGATACTAGTCACAAAACTTGTTTACTCCAAGACTCGACAAGAAACCTATTCAAAAACCTGTATTGAGAAGAAAATACAATTGTACAAGGAACATAGAAGAAGACAATCACACACAGAGCCGAGAAGAAAACTTTCACACAAAGACATTGACTGTCAAAACAGAGGAACCAGATAGAGTATGTAGTTAGAAGACAAACAAATGAAACATACAACAACTTGACCGATATCCACTACCCCATGCTGATACATATAAAAAAAAAATAGTTTATTGTTGAAACACATAGTAAACAATTGAGATGTATAGCAAAAGGAGAAAACACAGTGAAGGATAAAGATAGGTCATCAAGGTGAAAGAGTATCAGTGTTAAAGAGTATAAGAGAAAATCCTGAAGTAAATAAAGCCTCTAGCATGAAAGATCCAAATAGAAAAGAGCATAATGGGAAAAACCAAACCATAAAAGCCAACAATACCACAATAAATGGGACAACATGAAAGTAGTCCAATGGCTGTCTCTATCTTCCCGTAAAAAGATATTTGTATTTCCTAGATTAAATCTCAAGTTAGTTTGAGATATTTTATAATAAAACTTTAGTATAAATACTTCACAATTCGAAGTATGTAGGGTGGATTCTTAAACATTTCTATAGAATTCTTGATCAAAATACTGTAAGCTTATTGGAGCATTGACTGAGCCAGGAAGCTTGATTGATGAATAAAAACCAGATATTTCAAAGGATTCATGTGTTGAGCAAAGTGAAGACAAGTATTTTCTCATGTTGTTTTTATCTTTCTTAAAGTTTTTCCATGATGTATATCTCAATCTGAATGCTATAACTGGAGTATTATCTAAGAATTTGTTTAATTACACTTTGATTTAACGGTTAGGAAAATACATGTTTGTTAGGACCCTACATTGTCCCTTTTTGACCATATATTTTGCTATTATGTCATCCTTTTCCAACCTATATTTAAAGTCCATGTTATTACTTTAATCCATTTTTCCGAAGGTATACAACATTTCTTCTCATTACTATACGTTTAATTTATTTTACATATAATTACATTACCTTCATAGTTAATCATTGAATCGGATAGTTGCTGAAACAATTTATCATTGCAGTGTACATTGCTGAAACAGCCTGAAGACTATAGGGTTATCATTATAGCTTATGTTGTTGAAACAATTAGAACAATGTGCAAATCCCGTTGCTGAGACATCCTGTGATTTGCATTTTAGATTCAACAGCAGCAAAAGGAGATCATCAAAGGAGCTGCTACAATGGCCGTAACAACTACATTCCAAAGTCAGCATTCCCATAACCATTGTAACAACATTTTGTAAATGGAAAAACGGATTACCCTATATTGGCATATTGGGTTAAAGATAGGATTTATAATGTAATCAATTGTAATAGATGTCTCCTCTTTAAAAAGAGGAAACATATACATTAGAGGGACTACGGACAGACTGTGGGAAGGTCTAGCTAAAAGAAAAGAACTAGAATCTTTTGTAATATGATACATTGATGGATGAATAAAATATTGTTATGAACATTCCTTTCTAGTTCCTTTTTCTGGGGAATCTTGTGAGAAGGACAGGGCCGACCTTCATCACAAGATTCACCCATTACATTCCTGTAGTGTGTTAAGTGTGTTTTCTATCCATACCTTGTTAAGATCTGTTTACTGAATATTGCTTATGTGTTATTACTGAAACTCTGTTTTCCAATTGATTGCTACATCACTTTCTTGAATTCATACACAGTTAATCAGTGAGTGATTTATTGGTGACTAAGTTTACAGAGCGAGTTGGTGAGAATAGTAATTAGAAACAAGTGCTGAAGATTCCTACTTGGGGAATAGGGTCATATTCTCTGTTACAGCATAACTAGTCCCTTACTTTGCAGATTGATTTCTTTTACTAGATTCTTATTTTTAATGTAATCAAGAATTCTTTGATAATTGTCCGCAATAGATCATTTTTGCTGTAACTCAGAGTAGAGCTTCAGTTTTCTTAGGGCAAGGTGTGATTAGTATATTTATTACTACAAATTTTATTTCTTTTGAAATTGAGCACATACAGTGTGTAGTTTCCTTTAAAATAAATAGACTTCCCTGTGTTGACAATTTATGTAGCACTTAGTTGTTTGGACTAATAAGCAATTAAAGTGACCAATACTTTGGCACCATTGTCGGGGAAGGTAATCATAGATTTCAAAAGCATTAATGTTTTTCTTTTAGATGTGCATAATGCATGAGAGGATGTAAGAAAACTAACCCTACAGGTGGCAAGGGCAAAGGAAGAGGAGGAAGAAAAACCTTTATTAATGAGATTATATCAAAAGCTGAAACTTCTCAGAGGCTAAGCCCTCGAAAGTCAAAGACTCAACATTCTCTTCAAACAAACTACGAAATGGAGGAAGTTGTGGGCCCTGAAAAGGTTGAAAATAGTGGAAGATATTGAGGAACCAGTAGAAGATATTGAGGAACCAGTAGAAGACATTGAGGAACCAATTCAAGAAATTGAGGGGCCAATGGAAAACATTGAAGACCAAGAAAGTGCAACAAGAGAACAACCAATGGAAGGGAACAATGAAGGACTCTTTGGTGGAGGACAGGTAGGAGGAGAGGGGAGAGATGAGAATTCTCTCTCCACCTTGGGATTTCCTATTGGGGATCTTCCCAGAGGGGAAACTCCCATGAAGAATATCCCATTTTCAGCCTTACCTAACTTCCATGGTTTATCTTATGAAGATACTGATGAGTTTCTTTTTGAGTTTGATATATTGTGTAGAAGCTATGATTATGTTACTAATGCTCAGAAATTGAAGCTATTTCCAACAACATTAAAAGGAAATGCACTAAGATGGTTTATGAGTCTGGGAGGCCATGTAATCACAACGTGGGAACAAATGAAGCAGAAGTTTTTGACCAAATATCAAGACTATTGCCAGACAAGAGAAAAAAGGGAGGAAATATTTAAGATGGTCGAAAAGGAGGACGAAAATCTAGAGTACTTCATGGAAAGACTACAATACAATCTACAGAGATCGAATCATCCCGATGTAAGTAAAGATATTCTCAAAACAATATTATTGAAAGGGGTAAGGGATGATTGTTTAGACATGCTAAATATGCTTAGTAATGGGGACATATCTAAAGAATCATATGATGAAATTGTTAGCCTCTGCAAAAGATGTTCAAGAGGAGTTGCAAGGAATATATCAAATAGCAAGGATAATACATATTCAAGAGTCCAAAAATCAGCCAGTGGAGGAGCAACAAGAGCTAAAATAGGTAATTTACTTGAGGAATTAAAAACTGAAATGTTAAGCTCTTTTGCTTCACACATTGACACCTTGCAGGTTAAGAAGAAACAAGAAGAATCAGAAGCTATTTTGGCTATCTTCTGTCCCAAATAAAGAGATAAACATCCACTAAGGGAATGCCCATTGGACAAAGTACCAATTTGCACCATTTGTGAGAAGGATCATGAAACTCAACAATGCCCTTCTTTACCTGGAATAAAAGCAGCATTGCAACCAACTGAAGAGGAAGCTGAAACAGTCTATTTGCTGACACGGAGAAGGAAATGGAAACCATGAGGACAAGGTATGAACTCTAATATGCCATTTACATCTTCTAATCATTGGAATAATTATCCTTCCTTTAATCAAGCAAACTACCCGCCCTTTAACCAAATGCAATACCCACCCTTCAATCAAATGAATTACCCACCAACGCAACAAACAAACCCTCCCTTTGTACATCCTGCAATGTGGACTCCTTGGCCTCCACAACAATCTTATTTTAATCAATGGAACCCAAACTAGAGAGCTCAACAAATCCCATTCCAAAACCAATTTCCTCAGTTTCAGCAACCACTCCCTCTACCATCAAGTGCTCCACCAAATAATCAGACAATAAGACCCCAGCTGCCTATACAACCAAATCCTAACCCTAATAATAAAGCTATGCAAGTCATTGATATTCAGAACCAGCCTATACCTCCTATTTTCCCTACATAGTGTAATGATATTCATTTACGATCTGGGAGAATAGTTGAGCCTATTATTGATGATATTACCTCTTCTGACTCTGACAAAGAAGAGACAGAGAGAAATAATTTACCTAATAAGGGTGCTAAAACAGTAGAGCCACCCTCTAATAAAGGTGCTGAAATAGAAGAGCTACCATTCCCTGAGCATTTACCTCTAACTAAAACACCTGAGCTTCCCGCTTTTAATCTTTTAGGAGAATTACAGAATATTTATGTTAAAATTCCACTCTTACAAGTGCTCAGAGATGTACCAATTTATGCCAAAACTATGAGAGATATTTGTATTAAAAAACCTGGTAGGAAAGCTAAAGATACCCTTACAGTTCATGTTATGGGTGATCTATCTACTTTAATGTCCAAAAAATCTCCTCCTATTAAATATGGTGATCTCGGCCATCCTATGGTTACAGTGCAAATTGGAAAAACTATTATTTCATGAGTTCTGGTATATTTTGGTGCTCCTATAAATATTATGACTCTTGAAACTTCACAACTATTACAACTGAAGAATGTGATCAGAGGGACACCAACCATCCTCGAGTTAGCTGATCGTTCCACAATCAAACCGGAAGGAGTTATTGAAGACCTAATCATTTCAATTGAATCTTGGAATTACCCAGCTAACTTTGTGGTACTGCAAACTAAAACAAAGTTTGGGGGACATCCTCTAATTTTGGGAAGACCCTGGCTGGCCACAATAGATGCCTTTATTAGCTGTAGATCAGGTTCAATGACAATTTCTAATGGATGTGAAACCAAGTAGCTTAATCTTTATCCTCATGCCACACCTATGATTAATAATTATGATTCTGTATGGTTGGATTACGATGATAATGCTACTCAACCCATTTTGACTATCGAACAAGTTCTAACTCTTAAAGATACCACGGAGGATGAAGTAATTAGTAATTTTATTTTTGAACCCTCCTTTGTCACTTCTGAAACATATAACCAGTTGACTGCAATTTTCGAATCTGAAACACAAGAAAATCTTAAATATAAAAATCTACCTCAAACATCATCTACTATCTCCTTTAAAAGCATAGCAGTAGAAATCGAACCAGGGAAAACATTGAACATAAACCCCAATTTAACATATGCTGAAACACAACAACTAATGAAGTTACTTCGTGAAAATAAGGAAGCATTCGCATGGGACTATACAGATATGAAGGGGATCTCTCCTGAATTACGTACTCATCATATCTATATCAAGGAAGGGTGTTGACCAATCTGTCAACCCCACCGGCGAATGAATCCCAATTTGAGGGAAATTGTTAAAGAAGAACTTCAAAAATTGCTCAATGCAGGGTTTATATACCCCATATCTGATAGTGAATGGGTTTCTCCATTGGTGGTAGTACCTAAGAAAAACAGGAAAGGGAGAGTGTGTCTATATTATAGAGCCTTAAAAAAAGCCACTCAAAAAGATCACTTCCCCTTGCCATTCATTGATCAGGTGTTAGACGGTTTGTCAGGGAAGAAATACTTTTCCTTTTTAGATGGTTTTGGTAGATATAACCAAATCAAAATTTCACCCCAAGACCAAGACAAGACCACTTTTACTAGTCCCTGAGGAACTTTTTCTTATAGAGTTCTCCCATTTGGAGAATGTAATGCTCCAACAACTTTTCAAAGAGCAGTGATAGGAATCTTTTCTGATATGCTTAATGACTCTATGGAGATATTTATGCATGATTTTACCCCATATGGTGTGAATTTTGAAGATGCATTACAAAACCTTGAGAAAGTACTTAAAATTTGTGTACAAGCTGACCTTTCCCTGAGTAATGAAAAATGTCATATGATGATGAATGAAGGAATTGTACTTGGACACTTCATTTTATTTCAAGGGATTCAGGTAGATCCATCCAAAGTACAGGTAATTCAGACCCTTTCTATCCCTAGAACACAATTTGATGTGAGAAGTTTTTTAGGACATGCTAGATACTATAAAAGATTTATCAAAAATTTCTCTAAAATAACTTTTCCTTTGTTTGTGTTACTTATGAAAAATGTTGAATTTAAGTGGACTGATCTTTGCCAGAAAGCATTTAATGAAGTCAAGCATCAGTTATCTACAGCTCCTATTCTAAGGGGACCTGATTGGGCACTTCCCTTTCACATATCCTCTGATGCTTCGGATACTACAATTTGAGTTGTCTTGGGACAAGAGGAAAACCATCTTCCTTATGCTATCTATTTCATTAGTAAGAATATGACCCCTGCTAAGCTTAATTACACAGTTACTGAGAAGTAATTTTTAGCATTCATTTATGCTATTAATAAATTTCAACATTACATCACTGGTTACTCTACTTTTGTTCATATTGACCACTCGGCTATTAAGTATTTAATGAACAAATCTGTCACAAATGCTCAAGCTACTAGGTGGTTACTGTTATTACAAGAGTTTGATAATACAATTTTAGATCGTCCAGGTAAAGAAAATGTAGTTGCTAATTTCCTTTCTCGGTTAAAAGCTGATGATAATACTCTAGTTGATGATTCCTTTCCTAATGAACATTTATTTGCAGTATCTGCTCACTCACCTTGGTATGCAAACATTGCCAATTATCTGGTTGCAGGAAAGTTACCATCACATGTATCACACTGGGAAAAAGAAAGATCATTCAACAAAGTGCTCAGTATAGCTGGATAAGTTGGCGTCTTTTCCATACAGGACTTGATCATGAAATCCGAAGATGCATTAGAGAAGATGAGGTTTATGATATACTGAAGGCTTTTCATGAGGGTCCTTACGAAGGGCATTTTGCTGATAAGAGAACAACACACAAGATTCTCAGAATGGGTTATTATTGGCCCTCACTCTTCAAGGATGCAAAGAAATATGTTCAGGCCTGTGATAGTTGTCAGAGAATGGGTCAACCTAATCATAGAGATGAAATGTCATTGAATCTCCAGGTAATACTTGAACCCTTTGAAAGATGGGCTCTAGACTTTATAGGACCCATTAATCTTCCATCCAATCAAAGAGTTTACATATTGGTTTGCATAGATTATATGACTAAATGGGTGGAAGCTAAGGCACTCATTAGAGCTAATGAAGAATTTGTTTTAACCTTTGTATTTGAAGAAATCTTTGCTAGATTTGGAGTGCCTAGAGAGCTAGTTACAGATGGAGGACCTCCTTTCAACTCTCATGGTTTTAAAGCCACTCTTCAAAAATATCATATTCATCATAAAATGACTACACCTTACCACCCCCAAGCCAATGGACAGGTGGAGAGTAAAAACAAAGTTATAGAAGCCATTTTAACAAAAACAATGAAGGAAAATAGGAAGGATTGGTCCCAAAGGCTGGTTGAAGCATTATGGGCTTACAAAAATACGTGGAGGAACACTGCAGGATTTTCTCCCTATGAATTGGTTTATGGTAAAAGTGTTGTTTTTCCTGTGGAAATTGAAATTAAAACCTTAAGAATTGCTTTAGCTGTTAACCTTGATTTGATTGATGCACAAACAGCCAGGTTGCAGTAGCTTCAGGAATTGGACGAAAATAGGTTAGATGCCATACGAAAATAGGTTTCATACAAGCACAAGAAAAAATCTATAAAACTGACTTGTCTCTTATGAAGATAAAAATAAAGAAAACAATCATTTGACATAAAACCTTACACAATTTCACTCACATAGAGAAGATTGATCTCATGATTACATGAAGGAGATTTTCTTTCTCCCTGACCCTGAGATTTAAAAAATGTGGGAATAAAATTGACGACACATACTGCTATCTTACGAATAATGGAAACCCATACAGAAAGAGTATCCTCAAGATTAAGCACATACTACTCTCTTGCGAATAATCGAAAACCCAAGCCTGGAGGATGCCATAATATGAAGGACAGCCGAAATATCCTTTAATTTTCGCAAAGAATGGAGTCCTTAGAATAACTGGCCAGATTTCTGATTTGGTTTTTAAAAGAGGAAAACACGACTTAATTTCAAAATTTCATTACCCTGCCATAACTAACATGATGGATACATATGTTTAACATGAATGAACATGGTGCACATCAGGGACACGGATACCTAACGGAGGTCAACGCAAGCGTTGCCGAAGATAAGATGGGTCACCAGATGCCAGATGGGTCCGCACGTCGAGGTGGCGATATCACTCAACTGCTACTTGCCATTCTCCGTGAACTGAATGAGAATGTTTTCTGACCAGGTACCATTCCCGGGCAATTCCTCTGCCTGGGTAGACTACTTCATTCTTGAATGGAACGAGTTATGGAGGATGGGGTAGGAGCCTAGAATAGAACGGACTATGCACCCATAACCAAAGGATGGAGTATGCGTTGGGAAGTTGCAAAGCTGAAAATGGAAGAACACTGAGATTCAGTGGATTGTGGATTTTTTAAATATTTTGAGATTGAGTGTGGATTTTCAAAATATTTCAAGATCATGGATAAGGTTAATTATTTGAACTAATTCATGCTTTTTTGGATTTCTTACCATCATTTTCAGATAATTATAAAAATCTATAATCGATATAAAAATACCCCTCCCCGAAAGAAGCCTAGTTCACATGGTAGAATGAAGAGGACGAAGTTTTGGCTACAGTTTTGGCAACAAAAATGAACAGTGAACAGATCGGAGGAGGCAAAGTTGGCATGGAAAATTCAACAGGAGGAGAAATTTTGTTATTGTCGTGGAAATATCAATGATATTCAAATTAGTTAATGAGAAATAGGGATACGATGAGTGAGTATTGTGTTATTCACTTGCACATGATTTGAATTAGGTTTTACAATCAAGCAAATATCAATGATGTTCAAATTATTTAATCAAGAATAGGGATCCGATCAGTGAGTATATACGATTATGTTAGCTGTTGTCCACCGCATTCTCACCCAGACGCCCAAGTTCAATTCCGAGGAAGGGACATTTTTTCACCCTGGCGTCGCGAGTAATTCGATGCCGGGGAGGGGACATATTTTCACCATGGCACCCCGAGTTCGATTCAGGATCAGGGACATATTTTACGGAACAGTTTCTCAAATACATTTTATTTATGAGTAGAAAAAAACAAGAAATCAATACAAGTACTAGTTGTACGCTTTTTAGTGTATTTATTTTAATATTCTTTTATACCAAATAACTCACTGGTTGGCCTTCATCTTAGAGTTAGAAATAAAAGCAGGCCCACTACAAGGTAGGTTGGGGATGGTAGCTCGTGAAGTTGAGGAATGCGCCTTCACTCACAGATCTCTTCAACTTCACACGCTACGGTGCCAACCTACCCTGTCCCAGGCCTCTCAGTCACCCCGCCACTGCTCCCGGTGCGTCATCGCAATTCCACCACAGAGTCGCTCTTCAGGCAATCTCTTCGACGTGCCGCGGTTATGGCCAAGCATATGTGAACACCACACAACATGTATATTCCTTCTATCTGCTCTTTATATTCTGAGTTTTCGAATTTTCTAATAGAGTGCTTTTTATTCTCAGTTTACTCCGCAAAGTCTGAGTTTCATCTTCAGTTTTGATTCGAGTTTTCTAACAGTCCGAGTTTCATCTTCAGTTTTCATAGTAAGCCGTCTGAACTTGAGTTTTTAGTCAACTTTACTCTCTAAAGTTGAGGTTGAACTTGAGTTAGACCGTCCTTTATTTTCAGTTTACCCTCCAAACTGTGGGTTTGAAATAGAGTTAATTTGATCCACATGCAATTTGAATGGCGTCAACACACATTATTATATCTACATGGTATATGCATGTTAACATGCGTGGACATATTTATATGGTATATGTACATAATATAACTATATAAAATTTTACAAACATTTATGTTTATACATCTCGCCTTGCACTCGCTATATAAATGATGGTGTTGTTGAATCAACTCTTAAGAGTATTTTTCTTGAATTCATAGATTTTCGACTTATCATATCATATTAAAATGAAGTAATTAAAATATATACAACAAAATTCCAATTTAGATTAGCTCATATCGTTATTATATGTCTTTTGGAGGTTCCTTCTAATGTTAAATTAAATTTATAACCCAAACATAATATAAATGTTATTAAGAAATATTCCATATAGTGTAATTGCTCTTATATGGTTTCTTATTTCCCTTTCCATGTTAAAGTTGATAAGAGGGGACCTTTTGGTTTCTTTTGTTTTTTCACATTTCCTTTATGTCTAAGGTTCCACCAATTCAATTTTCGTCTACAAATGTTCTTTACTTTATCATTCATTTCAAATAACATGTTCATAGATACTCACTATGTTAATCAAAAGATGACCTTGTTTATATGTTGAGAAGGAACATGCATACACGACCATTTATGGTGACTATTATCCTAAATAAATCATTAGGATATTTGGAAAATTTCAGTTGGACAAATTTCTAGAGATCTCTTACCATTCAAATGGTCTTCCCATTAGGATATTTTCAGATATGGTCATTGACAACTTTCTAGTTGTCCACCCAACATATTGTTGTACCTTTCAAAATAACCTTTTTCTCATTCCCTAGTAAGTCATTGAGTCAATTTGAAAAAAAAATTGAATACTCCTAATAGATTCATCAAGCCCACTTGAAAATTATAATTTATTTATCCATCATAAATCCTTGGGCTAATCCTAGAAATCCACATTTGAAATAAGAAATAAGCCCACCATGCTTGTTAGAAGGTTGTAATAAACCACTTTTAAGGGGTAAATATTTAGTACACCTAATACGCCATCAAGCCAACTCAATAGAACATATTTGATTACCTTCAACTTCCCATCTTGAAAGGGGCACATTTGAACAATCCCAACTAGCGATCAAGTCAACTCAAAATAAGAATATTCAAATATTCCCAACAAGTTATAAAAAAATTGAAAGAACAATATTTGAATGTCCCTATGAACTTATTAAAAATATTAATAAGAAATAAAATCAAATCAAAAGAACAATATTCAAATGTCCATAAGAAAGTACTAAAATAGTACAAAAGAAAAACATTTGAATGTCCCTAATAAGACATGTGTGCAACTTGAAAGATTAGCATTCAGATGTATTTGATAACCTCTATTGGGACTCTTTCAAAGATTTCAGTTCTAAATTATGGAATTTGAGCCGTTTCAAATGATCTCATTGAGAATTTTCCTAACATGTTCTTGACGTAGAAAAACAATTCATGGGTCCCTTTAGAAAAGATAAAATACCATCAAAGACTCAAAAAATTGTCCCAATAGGTCATTAAACCTCTTCCCAAAAATTTTCTAGCCAAACCACTTTGAACATAATATTATGGAGTATAATAAGGAGGGATTTTCAAACCATTCAAATAAATACTTTTAATGAAATAATGACCAATTTGCCTAACTTGAAGAAACCTTTTAAGATAAACAACCAGAGGTCCACACCCCACTATTCAAAATTATTATTACAAATGCACGAAAATGATTGGACTACGTTATCACATTGTTTAGTCTGAGATTTTGTTTGAAAGCACTGACAATGGGTGTTTCAATGTGAATTTGTAATAAACAAGGTTAAAACACTGACAATGGGAGTGTTAGCAAATTTTTGTAAAAATGGTCAGTTAAAACTCTATTTTTACCTGTAAAAGACAGTAAATTTGGGTGCAGGTTTAGAACAACTCGAAACCAATTCTGCAAATATGAAAGAGTATTTTGTCGAACAAGGAGCCATTAACAAAATATCTCTCAATTTTTACACAACTGTCATGGTTTGTAATATCTCAATGGGTATTTGAAATCCTATTTTTCAATATTTTGAAATCTTGTTTCAGTAACTGTCAAAAAAATCAGATTCCAAACAAATGAGAACCCATATTTCAAAACTAAAAGTGTTTTTTGTCGTTAACTGGTCCATTTAAAAAAACCTGTCTCTATTTTCTAACATCTTTCAAGGTTATGGATTTTCGAAGGCATCACTCAACCCTATTTTTCAAGATTTCATGAGGAAAAAGCTCCTGGACAATTGTTGACTTGGATGCCACCTCATCAAATTTGAATTGGTTATCCTTATCTCTAGCCATGAATCTAGTAACAACATGATGTTTAGATGCAGATAGGCTTGCAAAGATGTGTATGTGCATGTATTTGAGAGATAGACTTTATCTCTTTGATTTTTAGCAATTTGTAATTAAGAATATGCTGAAAACTTGTTTTAGTTTGTAGACTTTTCTATAAGGACAGGTTTGAAGAATGAGAAGGGGTTGGAATTTTTTGATATGAAAACTCCAATTATTTCTTGATCATGTTGTGAAGTTAGATTTGCAAGAGCTAATTTTTCTTTCCATGGGTGTCCTTTATGTCCCACTGGTACTACACTTGTGAAACACTTCTCTCAAGCAGGCATTCTATCATGGCACCAAAGAGAGCTAGTTCAAGAGAGATGACTGAAAGAAGTACTAGCTAAGCAGTTGGGAAAGCACCAATTAACTTTCCAATACATGCAGAAATTGAACTGTTCATAGAATAGGAGTCAACACTAACTTTTTAGCAAGTCTAGCAACAATAATAGAAGGCAACAATCTAGTACAAGATCAAGGAAAGAGGAGGTTGTTGATGCAATAGAGGAACAACAAAGCTGCGGAGTGAAAGTGGATTCAATATTTGTGCAGGCATCTTTGGTAGAAAAAGCAAAAAGGTAGAAGAGGACAAAGATGGAAGATCAGAGGAAGAGAGAAAAATATAGCTTACAAGTAGCAAAACTAAGATTACAGAAAGTCGAACGAGAATCGAAGGAAAAATGGGAGATGAGGAGGAAAGAACAGGAAGAGAAGCAAAAAGAGGAAGAAGAACAAAGGTAAGGTGCAATGGTAGAGAAAACAATACCACTACAGGTTGATGAGCTAGAAGAGCCAATGGTTCAGGAAGAGAGTGAACAGATGCAGGTTCGCTCATTAATGCTAAACACAAGAATCAAGTATGGCTAGAGATTGATGAGTACGTGGAGAAGCTAAGATGAGAGGCTAGCAGGGAAGACTTGGAGCTGAATGCATATAACGTGCAAAAGTACATCAGTGGTCTTGCCAAAATAAACAAGATGCTACTCATGCTTCATAATGAGTTGGATACAGCTTTCCAGACTATATACCCAAAAGTTATGATGGCAAGATTTTGCTATTAGAAAGACACCATCAAGCAGTTCGGGGACATCATCGCAGAGTACCAAGTTTGGCATCAGTACATGGCCGAGAAGCATCAAGTGGAGGTTATTGTGTTGGTATTTCCCCAAACTTTTGAGTTATAGTGTTTTGTCTTGTTAGGTTGTATCTAGCCTATTTTGTCTCACATGGGTACATGTGGAAAATGTAAAATTATTTGTAAATATGTTGTAAGTGAGATTCCAAGCGTCATTAGTGGAATGTGAAAAATCATTATGTAATGTAATGGGTTATTTCTAAAAAAGTTGAAGAGTCATGAGGGTAGTCAAAGAGTCACAAAGGGGAATGTCAAGGGTCACCCCACCCTTTGTTAGAAATAGAACCTCATAAGTCATAGAATAGGGTTGTTGGTGGCCAAGCTTTTGACTATGCTTAGGCTTAGAGAAGGCTTGGGAGTATTATGACGAGACTTGGCTTCTCCACATCGTAGAGCGAGTATACTTATTTGCAGGAGAAAATGTTCTTAACTGTAATATTCCACTATTGGGGTTAGTGGTTGTTAGTGGTGTATGTATGGATGGAACTTTCACTTATAATAATAATAACAGAGCGAACACGCTTTCATGCATATGTTGTTACTGTAGTTTGACTATTCTGGTTGCTTTAGCAACACATTTTGTTTAATTTATGCATTTTCTTATGAACTACTTTGTATGCAATTGTATGAATCTTATTGAATGTGTGTTATTGGATTAACCCATCGCTTTAACCTGTGAACTATTTTGCATGTTCGCATGTGATGTTATTCTAGTTGTGTGTTCCTTTCAAGTTGCATACTATTACAGGCTTCTAAGGGACATATTTCCTTTTCCCCTCCGAGTGTTAGAACCCCCATGTATCTCACTTGACTTGCAGCAAGTTCACACACTTTCTTCCACCCAAAGTCATCATACTTATCTATATGCTCTACCGTGGTCAAGGCACTACATTACCACCCATTGTTGGGACTCCTACTCCAAATGGTCTGAGGTCTAGTTGGGACATGTTGTCAGGGAGATCCCCTTAAAGTTTGATGGGTCCAACACCATCAACATTTTTGGATCTAGAAGGAGGGATAGATGAAAAGTTGATCCCTTGAAGTCTATTTTTAATTTCTGCACATCATACATGACTTAGATCTCAATCAAAACCCCAACATGTTTTTCTCACACTATTGATTTCGATGTGTCAGCAAATGTTACAGATGACTTGTCAAGATACAAATTTGATGGTGAAAATGGAACACGTCGTTTAATTCACACAATTTCCATTTTGGGATTTTTTGACAGGAATGATGTCCCATCGGATGACTTCTCCTATGGGTTTTTCGTGTTCACATTCGAAGGGCACATCAAGAAATGGTGTCACACATTTCCTGTAGCCTCTATACACTCTTTCTATCACATGTTCAGAGAATTATGACATGCTTTCATTCTTTATGACCATATAACACTTCATTAAAAAAAAAAAAAATTGTGAAAAGCACCTCATGAATGACTTCATCACTTTTATGATCATTTTCTTCATTATTGTTTTGAATTTCCAAAAGAGGAAGTTAACTGGAAATTTATGGAAGGAAGATTTCAATATCTTGTTTACATCTCTAAGAATTTTCACAATTTACAAGCTTCTGACTCTCTTGCGACATACATCGGTGTTGGAGTTTCTACATCTGAGACGGATGATGTTGTTGTCCCAAGTGAACCCTCATCCCCTTCTCATAAAACAACTCTAGCTCCACAGGACAAGGTGGGAGAAGTTGTGAACCCACCCATTCAACTGTCACCATCTTCTCCTACCCCACCTGCTCTAGATTTCTATGCATATTTGGACTACAAGCCTATTTATTGTTACGTGGTCTCATCCCCTTGGCCTCCGTCCACTAGTTCCTCTAATACTCCAAATTTTGGTGTGCTGTGTTCATTTGTTCTGGATTACGCATGTGATGTTCATGAGGATCAAGTTGCGAATGGAGTTGGTGTTGGGCATGTTAGGTTCCTATACCAATAGGAGTCATAATTTTGAAAGACTAAGGTTAAGCCTCGTAATATTGTACATACCTTTGCTTTCTGCAAATGTTTTCCATAATATAAAATTAAAATATGTAAAGAGGGTATGTCCTAAAAGAAAAGTCAAAGGACAAAAAGAATAAGAGAAGGTCAAAAAATGAAAATATATGAACCCAAAAAACAAAAGGAGACCATGAAAGTGTGCAAGTCTAAATGCCACTACTATTTACTTTTATGCATAATAATGATTGTGTGCAACTTTTTATTCATGCCACAATCCATGGTAATCAAATTGTATAATCTTGGTTATTTCATGCTTTGATTTTTACGTTTATAGTTAGAGAATAAAATCTGACCAAATATTTTAATCTTGGTAGATCATAGATAGGTAGAGAAATAAAAGGAGCTCATAAGCTTAATTTGAGCCCCTGGATGATATCAGGTTAGAAATAGATAGTTTGTTTTATAAAATAAAAATAGATGATAAGGGTTTTCTAGCCTAAATGCACCCAAAGAAATGAAGAAAACATGTTTGGGTAAGAAATGGGTAAGTAGAAGAAAGGTTGGTGAACTACAAAGTTAATTGGATTAAAACACATGTATCATGCTCACACACATCTTTCAACATGTATGATTATTTATGGAAGAAAAACCAAAGTTTTACAAGTAATGTGATTAACCCCCCCCATTCATTCCCCCCTATACTTCCTAATTTCCTATCCACAAGTATTTTCTAGTACTTTTAATCCTACAAGTCAAAGAAGCTCAAAGAATTTCTCTGACTGTTGGTGGGACCAGACACTCAGCTTAATGACTTGTGGACACAAGTGCTAGAATCCTCTTCATAAAATCCATTCCCTCTTCATCACCCTAAGAAAACCCCTTTTCCGAAGGTTAAACACCATTTACCTAAGAAAAGTGAAAACCCCCATGTAACTCCCTTTTCACCCAAAAACCCACAAAAATCACTTTATCCTAAGTATAAAGCATAAGCGCAAATGTCACACTTTAGCTTTTTACTTAAGGAAAAAACCCACTCTGCTCGTCACATTTTTTATTAATTTCTAATTCTATTATATAAATCCATATATAAACCTTTTCCCGTGTATTAACTAAATCCCTCCAACCCTTAGTTTTAATGGAAACTATACATTTACCCCTTATCCCGATAAAACAAATAAATCCCTTCATTAAGCCTAAATAATCACAATTCACTTGTGATTAAAGCATCAGGACCCCCCAAGCCTCTGCACATTTCATCTATGCTATATCATCACGCGACCACCATTTAATCATCTGCGCTCAAATTCGATGATGTTCAACCATATTGGGCTCACTCGACGCCCGACCTTTACCCAAATCTAAGCTAAACCTCCATTAATCCATGCCTGATCATTTTAAACCTATGATTCATTCCTAAATAAACCCAAACATTGAGGATTAAGGCTCTCGCCCCCC
>APFE031130918.1:163162-215823 GCA_000404065.3 Pinus taeda
TTTATGTTTATAGTTAGAGAATAAAATCTGACCAAATATTTTAATCTTGGTAGATCATAGATAGGTAGAGAAAATAAAAGGAGCTCATAAGCTTAATTTGAGCCCCTGGATGATATCAGGTTAGAAATAGATAGTTTGTTTTATAAAATAAAAATAGATGATAAGGGTTTTCTAGCCTAAATGCACCCAAAGAAATGAAGAAAACATGTTTGGGTAAGAAATGGGTAAGTAGAAGAAAGGTTGGTGAACTACAAAGTTAATTGGATTAAAACACATGTATCATGCTCAGACACATATTTCAACATGTATGATTATTTATGGAAGAAAAACCAAAGGTTTACAAGTAATGTGATTAACCCCCCCCATTCATTTCCCCCTATACTTCCTAATTTCCTATCCACAAGTATGTTCTAGTACTTTTAATCCTACAAGTCAAAGAAGCTCAAAGAATTTCTCTGACTTTTGGTGGGACCAGACACTCAGCTTAATGACTTATGGACACAAGTGCTAGAATACTCTTCATAAAATCCATTCCCTCTTCATCACCCTAAGAAAACCCCTTTTCCGAAGGTTAAACACCATTTACCTAAGAAAAGTGAAAACCCCCATGTAACTCCCTTTTCACCCAAAAACCCACAAAAATCACTTTATCCTAAGTATAAAGCATAAGCGCAAATGTCACACTTTAGCATTTTACTTAAGGAAAAACCCACTCTGCTCGTCACATTTCTTATTAATTTGTAATTCTATTATATAAATCCATATATAAACCTTTTCCCGTGTATTAACTAAATCCCTCCAACCCTTAGTTTTAATGGAAACTATATGTTTACCCCTTATCCCGATAAAACAATTAAATCCATTCATTAAGCCTAAATAATCACAATTCACTTGTGATTAAAGCATCAGGACCCCCCAAGCCTCTGCACATTTCATCTATGCTATATCATCACCCGACCACCATCTAATCATCTGCGCTCAAATTCGATGATGTTCAACCATATTGGGCTCACTCGACGCCTGACCTTTACCCAAATCTAAGCTAAACCTCCATTAAGCCATGCATGATCATTTCAAACCTGTGATTCATTCCTAAATAAACCCAAACATTAAGGATTAAGGCTCTCGCCCCCCTCTAAACTCATGCTTTTATCCCTCATGTGTTTCCCTTGCCCGATTGTGGTCCGATCAACATCCCACTCATCCAATGGTCCACAGCCATATTGGCTCCACTCAATGGCTGAATGTTACCCACTCGATAAAGTGGTTTTCCTCAACCCCCCAAAGGCTATGTGTCAAGCTCTGGAGTATATCAAGTGACCCCTCCTAAAAACTGCGTTCGCCTCATAAGCAGTGTAATGGCCTCTAATATCGCCTCCCTGCCAACCTAAAAAACTGCTTATTATCCATAAATATGAATTTTTGTGCCAAATTCAAAAAGTTTCCCATTAAGACTTTAAACCTTGAACACCCTTGTTTTCGTGCCTTTCACCTGTTTCATAGTTAAAACCGTTAAAACCCTCCCAGCAACACCCTGAACCTTTTCAACACCATTTGACCTATGATTATGTTCAAAACACTGCCACGACTCCTTCACCAGGCATCCCTATGCAAATAAATCCATCAAGTTCCTTTTCATTTTCTTAATAGATGTTGAATTGTGCACGTAGTCTACCAAAGACCAAAGCTTGGATAAACAATTTTGATACTAGTCGCAGAACTTGTTTACTCTAAGACTTGACAAGAAACCTATTGAAAATCTTGTATTGAGAAGAAAAGACAATTATACAAGGAACATAGAAGAAGACAATCACACACAGAGCCAAGAAGAAAACTTTCACACAAAGACATTGACTATAAAAATAGAGGAACCAGACAGAGTATGCAGTTAGAAGACAAACAAATGAAACATACAAGAACTTGACCGATATCCACTACCCGATGTTGATACATATAAAAACAAAATAGTTTACTGTTGAAACACACAGTAAACAATTAGAATGTACAGCAAAAGGAGAAAACACAGTGAAGGATAAAGACATGTTATCAAGGTGAAAGAGTATCAGTGTTAAAGAGTATGAGAGAAAATCTTGAAGTAAATAAAGCCTCTAGCATGAAAGGTCCAAATAGCAAAGAGCATAAAGGGAAAAACCAAACCATAAAAGCCAACAATACCACAATAAATGGGACAGCATGAAAGCAGTCCAATGGCTGTCTCTATCTTCCCGCAAGAAGATATTTGTATTTCCTAGATTAAATCTCAAGTTAGTTTGAGATATTTTATAATAAAACTTTAGTATAAATACTTCACAATTCGAAGTATGTAGGGTGGATTCTTAGACATTTCTATAGAATTCTTGATCAAAATAGTGTAAGGTTATTGGAGCATTGACTGAGCTAGGAAGCTTGATTGATGAATAAAGACCAGATATTTCAAAGGATTCATGTGTTGAGTGAAGTGTAGGCAAGTATTTTCTCATGTTGTTGTTATCTTTCTTAAAGTTTTTCCATGATGTATATCTCAATTTGAATGCTATAACTGGAGTATTATCTCAGAATTTGTTTAATTACACTATGATTTAACGGTTAGGAAAACACATGTTTGTTAGGACCCTATATTGTCCCTTTTGACCATATATTTTGCTATTATGTCATCTTTTTCCAACCTATACTTGAATTCCATGTTATTACTTTAATCCATTTTTCCAAAGGTATACAATATTTCTTTTCATTACTATATGTTTAATTTATTTTACATATAATTACATTACCTTCATAGTTAATCGTTGAATCGGATAGTTGCTGAAATAGTTTATCATTGCAGTCTACGTTGCTAAAACGGCTTGAAGACTGCAGGGTTATCGTTATAGCTTATGTTGTTGAAATAGTTAGAAGAATGCGCAAATCCTATTGCTGAGACAACATGTGATTTGAATTTTAGATTCAATAACAACAAAAGCAGATCATCGAAGGAGTTGCTACACTGGCCGTAACGACTACCTTCCAAAGTCAGTTGTACCATAACCATTGTAACAACATTTGGTTAATGGAAAAACTGATTACCCTATTTTGGCATATTGGGGTAAAGATAGGATTTATAATTTAATCAATTGTAATATATATATCCTCTTTAAAAAGAGGAAACATATACATTAGAGGGACTATGGATGAATAAAATATTGTTCTGAACATTCCTTTCTAGTTCCTTTTTTTGGGGAATCTTGTGAGAAGGACAGAGCCAACCTTCATCACAAGATTCACCCATTACATTCCTATAGTTTGTTAAGTGTGTTTTCTATCCATACCTTGTTAAGTTATGTTTACTGAATATTGCTTATGCGTTTTACTGAAACTCTGTTTTCTAATTGATTGCTGCATCACTTTATTGAATTCATTCAAAGTTAATCCATGAGTGATTTATTGGTAACTGAGTTTACAGAGTGAGTTGGTGAGCATAGTAATCAGAAATAGGTGCTGAAGATTCCTGCTTGGGGAATAGGGTCATGTTCTCTGTTACAACATAGCTAGTCCCTTCCTTTGCATATTGATTTCTTTTACTAGATTGTTCTTTTTAATGTAATCAAGAATTCTTTGATAATTGTCCGCAATAGATCATTTTTGTTGTAACTCAGAGTAGAGATTTAGTTTGCTTACGGAAAGGTGTGATTATTACAACTTTTTACTGCTTTTGAAATTGAGCACATATAGTGTGTAGTTGCCTTTAAAATAAATAGACTTCCCTATGTTGAAAATTTATGTAGCACTTAGTTGTTTGAATTAATAAGCAATTAAAGTTACCAATATTTTGGCGCCATTGCCAGGGAAGGTAATCGTAGATTTCAAAAGAATTAATGTTTTTCTTTTAGATGTGCAGAATGCATGAGAGGATGCAAGAAAACTAACCCTACAAGTGGCAAGGGCAAAGGAAGAGGAGGAAGAAAAACCTTTATTAATGAGATTATATCAAAAGTTGAAGCTTCTCAGAGGCTAAGCCCTCGAAAGTCAAAGAATCAGCATTCTATTCAAACAAACTATGAAATGGAGGAAGTTGTGGGCCCTGAAAAGGTTGAAGAAATAATGGAAGATATTGAGGAACCAGTAGAATATATTGAGGAACCAGTAGAAGACATTGAGGAACCAGTTCAAGACATTGAGGGGCCAAAGGAAAACATTGAAGACCAAGTAAGTGCAACAGGAGAAAAACTAATGGAAGGGAACAATGAAGGACTCTTTGGTGGAGGACAGGTAGGAGGAGAGGGAATAGATGAAAATTTTCTCTCCACCATGGGATTTTCTATTGGGGATCTTCCCAGAGGGGCATCTCCCAAAGAATATCCCATTTTTAGCCTTACCTAACTTCCATGGTTTATATTCTGAAGATCCTGATGAGTTTCTTTTTTATTTTGATATATTGTGTAGAAGTTATGATTATGTTACTAATGCTCAGAAATTGAAGCTATTTCCAACAACATTAAAAGGGAATGCACTAAGATGGTTTATGAGTCTAGGAGGCCATGTAATCACAACGTGGGAACAAATGAAGCAGAAGTTTTTACCAAATATCAAGACTACTGCCAGACGAGAGAAAAAAGGGAGGAACTATTTAAGATGGTCCAAAAGGAGGACGAAAATCTGGAGGACTTTGTGGAAAGAATATAATACAATCTTCAGAGATCAAATCATCTCGATGTAAGTAAAGACATTCTCAAAACAATATTATGGAAAGGGGTAAGGGATGATTGTTTAGACATGCTAAATATGCTTGGTAAAGGGGACACATCTAAAGAATCATATGATGAAATTGTTAACATTTGCAAAAGATTTTCAAGAGGAGCTACAAGGAATAGATCAAATAGCAAGGATAATATATATTCAAGAGTCCAAAATTCAGCCAAGGAGGAGCAACAAGAGCTGAAATAGGTAATTTACTTGACGAATTCAAAACTGAAATGTTAAGCTCTTTTGCTTCATAGATTGACACCTTGCAGGCTAAGAAGAAACAAGCAGAAGCAGAAGCTGCTTTGGCTATCTTCTGTCGCAAATGCAGAGATAAACATCCACTAAGGGAATGCCCATTAGGCAAAGTACCAATTTGCACCATTTGTGAGAAGGATCATGAAACTCAATAATGCCCTTCTTTACCAGGAATAAAAGCAACATTGCAACCAACCGAAGAGGAAGCTGAAACAGTCTATTTGCTGACACAGAGAAGGAAATGGCAACCACAAGGACAAGGTATGGACTCTAATATGCCATTTACATCTTCTAATAGTTGGAATAATTATCCTTCTTTTAATCAAGCAAACTACCTGCCCTTTAACTAGATGCAATACCAACCCTTCAATCAAATGAATTACCCACCAATGCAACAAATAAACCCTCCATTCGTAGATCCTGCAATGTGGACTCCTTGGCCTCCGCAACAATCTTATTTTAGTCAATGGAACCCAAACTAGAGAGCTCAACAAATCTTGTTCCAAAATCAATTTCCTTAGTTTCAGCAACCACTCCCTCTAGCATTAGGTGCTCCACCAAATAATCAAACAATAAGACCCCAGTTGCCTGTACAACCAAACCCTAACCCTAATAATAAAGCTATGCAAGTCATTGATATTCAGAACCAGCCTATACCTCCTATTTTCCCTGCGAGGGTTAATGCTATTCATTTACGATCTGGGAGAATAGTTGAGCCTATTATTGGTGATATTACCTCTTCTAACTCTGACAAAGAAGAAACAGAGAGAAATAATTTACCTAATAAGGGTGCTGAAACAACAGAGCCACCCTTTAATAAAGGTGCTAAAATAGCAGAGCCACCATTCCCTGAGCATTTAGCTCTGACTAAAACACCTGAGCCACCTACTTGTAATATTTTAGGGGAATTACAGAATCTTTATGTTAAAATTCTACTCTTACAAGCGCTCAAAGATGTACCAATTTATGCTAGAACTATGAGAGATATTTGTATTAAGAAACCTGATAGGAAAGCTAAATATCCCCTTACAGTGCATGTTATGGGTGATCTATCTACTTTAATGTTTGGAAAAGATCCTCCTATTAAATGTGGTGATCCCGGCCATCCTACGGTTACAGTGCAAATTGGAAAAACTATTATTTCACGAGTTCTGGTAGATTTAGGTGCTGTTTTAAATATTATGACTCGTGAAACTTCACAACTATTACAACTAAAGAATGTGATTAGAGAGAAACCAACCATCCTGTAGTTAGCTTATCGTTCCACAATCAAACCAGAAGGAGTTATTGAAGACCTAATCATTTGAGTTGAATCTTGGAATTACCCAGCTGACTTTGTGGTACTGCAAACTAAAACAAAGTTGGGGGGACATCCTCTGATTTTGGGAAGACCCTAGTTGGCTATAACTAATGCCTTTATCACTTGTAGATCAGGTTCAATGACAATTTCTAATGGATGTGAAACCAGGAAACTTACTCTCTATCCTCATGCCACACCTATGATTAATAATTATGATTCTGTATGGTTGGATTACGATGATAATGCTACTCAACCCATTTTGACTATCAGACAAGTTTTAACTCTTAAAGATACCACGGAGGATGAAGTAATTAGTAATTTTATTTTTGAACCCTCCTCGGTCACTTCTGAAACATATAACCAGTTGACTGCAATTTTCGAATCTGAAACCCAGGAAAAGCTTAAATCTAAAAATCTACCTGAAACATCATATGCTATCTCCTCTAAAAGCATAATAGTAGAAATCGAACTAGGCAAAACATTGAACATAAACCCCAATTTAACGGATGCTAAAACAAAAGAACTAATGAAGTTACTTCGTGAAAATAAGGAAGCATTCGCATGGGACTATATAGATATGAAGGGTATCTCTCTTGAATTATGTACTCATCATAACTATATCAAGGAAGGGTGCCGACCAATCTGTCAACCCCAACAGTGAATGAATCCCAATTTGAGGGAAATTGTTAAAGAAGAGCTTAAAAAATTTCTCAATGCATGGTTTATATAACCCATATCGGATAGTGAATAGGTTTCTCCATTGGTGATAGTACCTAAGAAAAATGGGAAATGGAGAGTGTGTGTAGATTACAAAGCCTCAAACAAAGCCACTCAAAAAGATCACTTCCCCCTGCCATTCATTGATCAGGTGTTAGACGGTTTTTCAGGGAAGAAATTCCTTTCCTTTTTAGATGGTTTTGTTGGATATAACCAAATCAAAATTGCACCCCAAGACCAAGACAAGACCACCTTTACTAGTCCCTGGTGAACTTTTTCTTACAGATTTCTCCCATTTGGACTATGTAATGCTCTAGCAATTTTTCAAAGATCAGTGATAGGAATATTTTATGATATGCTTAATAACTCTATGGAGATATTTATGCATGATTTTACCCCATATGGTGTGACTTTTGAAGATGCATTACAAAACCTTAAGAAAGTACTTAAACGTTGTGTACAAGCTAACCTTTCCCTAAGTAATGAATAATGTCACATGATGATGAACGAAGGAATTGTACTTGGACACTTCATTTCATTTCAAGGGATTCAGGTAGATCCATCCAAAGTACATGTAATTCAGACCCTTCCTATCCCTAGAACACAAACTGATGTGAGAATTTTTTTAGGACATGCTGGATACTACAAAAGATTTATCAAAAATTTCTCTAAAATAACTTCTCCTTTGTTTGTGTTACTTATGAAAAATGTTGAATTTAAGTGGATTGATCTTTTCCAGAAAGCATTTGATGAACTCAAGCATCAATTATCTACAACTCCTATTCTAAGGGGACCTAATTGGGCACTTCCCGTTCTTATATCCTGTGATGGTTCAGATACTACAATTGGAGCTATCTTGGGACAAAAGGAAAACCATCTTCCTTATGCTATCTATTTCATTAGTAAGAATATGACCCTTACTGAGCTTAATTACATAGTGTCCGAGAAGGAATTTTTAGCAGTCATTTACGCTGTTAATAAATTTCAACATTACATCACTAGTTACTCTACTTTTGTTCATATTGACCAGTCAGCTATTAAGTATTTAATGAAAAAATCTGTCATAAATCCTCAAGTTACTAGGTGGTTACTCTTATTACAAGAGTTTGATATTACAATTGTAGATCAACCAGATAAAGAAAATGTAGTTATTGATTTCCTTTCTCAGTTAAAAGCTGATGATAATACTCCAGTTGATGATTCATTTCCTGATCAATATTTATTTGCAGTATCTGCTCACTCACCTTGGTATGCAAACATTGCCAATTATTTGGTTGCAGGAAAGTTACCATCACACGTATCACACTGGGAAAAAAGAAAGATCATTCAACAAAGTGCTCGGTATAGCTAGATAAGTGGGTGTCTTTTCCATACAGGACTGGATCATGAAATCCAAAGATGCATTAGAGAAGATGAGGTTTATGATATACTGAAGGCTTGTCATGAGGGCCCTTGCGGAGAGCATTTTACTGATAAGGAAACATCACACAAAATTCTCAGAATGGGTTATTTTTGGCCCTCACTCTTCAAGGATGCAAAGAAATATGTTCGGTCCCGCGATAACTGTCAGAGAATGGGTCAACCTAATCATAGAGATGAAATTGAATCCCCAGGTAATACTTGAACCCTTTGAAAAATGGGCTCTAGACTTTATAGGACCCATTAATCCTCCATCCAATCAAAGAGTTTACATATTGGTTTGCACAGATTATATGGATAAATGGATGGAAGTTAAGGCACTCATTAAAGCTAATAAAGGATCTGTTTTAACCTTTCTATTTGAAGAAATCTTTGTTAGATTTGGAGTGCCTAGAGAGCTAGTTACAGATGGAGGACCTCCTTTCAACTCTCATGGTTTTAAAGCCACCCTTCAAAAGTATCATATTCATCATAAAATGACTACACCTTACCACCCCAAAGCCAATGGACATGTGGAGAGTACAAACAAAGTTATAGAAGCCATTTTAACAAAAACAGTGAAGGAAAATAGGAAGGATTGGTCCCAAAGGCTGCTTGAAGCATTATGGGCTTACAAAACTACGTTGAGGAATACTACAGGATTTTCTCCCTATGAATTGGTTTATGGTAAAAGTGTTATTTTTCCTGTGGAATTTGAAATTAAAACCTTAAGAATTGCTTTAGCTGTTAACATTGATTTGATTGATGCACAGACAACCAGGTTGCAGTAGCTTCAGGAATTGGATGAAAAGAGGTTAGATGCCATACATCAAACAACTATGATTCAACAACAAAGAAATAGGTGGCATGATAAAACCATTATGCATAAGAAATTCTAAAAAGGTAATTGGGCTTTATTGTATGATTCTCGGTTTGAAAATTTTCAAGGAAAATTATGAACAAGATGGCTGGGACCTTACGAAATAGATACTGTTTTTCCCAATGGAACAGTAAGGCTCCTAACAATTGATGATTCTAGAACACCATTATTAGTAAATGGTATCGGCTTCGTCTGTACCAGTGGCCCACTTCTAAAGAGGATTTTAAGGCCACCTACATGGCAGATTCACATTATATCTTTTTGGGGAGCCTACTGCCCCTCATTGCATTTAATTTCTGCATTGTACTTTTTAGCATTAGATTAGATTTCTTAACTAATAATCCCTGTCAAGGGTTGGCATGTCACAACTGATTATTTTGCAGATCCCAGATGCAGGAGAGGCCGATTGAAAATAACAATCCTATTGCAGGTAGATTTAAGATTCATTTTGTGAAGTACTGTCATCTCATTTCAATTCACAATTCATTTCCCCATTTCTATCATATTTTCCCCCTTTTTCTCCTCCCTATGTTCCCCATTATTTTTCAACAACATATTTCCCATTCTTATCATTAATGAAATAAGTACTCCTCAGCAACATTTTCCCTATTTCTCCCATTTACAACAACATTTTTCTTTACTTTCCCTGTTGCTGAAACACTATCCTCCACCCATTTTCCCTTTGCTGAAACACCAACCTATACCCATTTTCTCTATTGTTGCAACACCAACCTTTACCCATTTTCCCCGTTGCTAAAACACCATTTCTTCTTAAATAATTACCATACACTACTTCTCGTTGTGAGAATCACCTCTTTCATTACTTTTATAACTGTTCTCTTTTACTACCTTCTCCTAAGGTTATACAGGCCTTTCATATAATCACCGTCATATTTCAAAACCCTCTTCCATAACTATTGATGATATATTAGCAATGTACACTATATTTTCCGAATATGAATCAAAGGTAAACATGAGGTATGCGATTATTATGTGTAAATATTATTAAACTATAGTTAAATGAGAATCTTATGTCATTGTTACCATGATACCTGTACATTTAAAGTCATTATTTCAGCCGTAGTTGGGGGAATACAAAAAATATATGCCATCATTTCATAGCAAGCCAATCACCGTTGTTTTTTTACCCATGATTACGTCTTATCACCTCGCCTCTGTCCTGTTATTCCATGATCTCATTTGCAAAATTTATTCTATCTGGAGTGCGATAACTCGGTTTGTGACTATCCATTTTACTAAATCCAGTAACTATGGGAGGACCTGCTACTTGACATGAGCCCAACTTGATATCTCTACTAGAATTACACCTAGAAGTGTATAGTATTTTTCAGTGGGCAGGCTGAGTACACTATTTTCAGATACTTGAGGGATTTGATCCACAGCAAGTCCTTAAATTTGCACGTAATTTATGGGATGGCTACTCTACTTTCCAAGGATTTCGAATTTTGGTATCAGAGTATGATATAGCACAGGTTTCAGGTCTACCTCTCATTGGCACTCGATGGTTTACTCGTAAACAAATCATTCTAAATGCACAACAGGACTTTCTTCTGCCAGGAGAGCAAGTTGAGCCCAAAGGCCGGGTGTTTGACTTCATTCATTACTGCCTCCATGGACGATAATTGCTAAATTCATCAAGCATTATTTCACCTGCGAAGGTCGCTACCAGGTAGTCTATCGGCATGATTTTGTCTTGTTAAATCATTTGAGACATGGTTGACTATTGAATATGATGTATTATCTACTTGGATGTCTAAAGAATATGTCACATTATTGTAGGCATGCAAAATACCCACTCCTTTCCCTCACCCATAATCGTCTTATCCAGCTATTAATTTAAAGGGATTTAGCTCGATAGAATCTTCCCCCTCTTAAAAACCCACCCCTAGAACCTCAAGAAGCTGCTGAAATTCCTCAAGCAGTAGCTGAAATTCTCCAACAAGCTACTGAAATTCCTCAAGCAGTAGTTGAAATTCCCCAAGAAGCCGCTGAAATTCCTGAAATTCCTCAACTAGCTCCTAAAATTCCTCATCCAGCCCCTAAAATTCCTCAAAAAGCTCGTGGAATCACTCAGCAAGCTAAAAATCCTTTTGGACAGCAACCAGGGAGCATTCTTGCCCCCAGAAATCCCAGCAGCCGCATTAACCCAATTGACCCTTCCACCACGTCAACTCCATCCGATAATTTAGCAGAATCATCTAATCCTACTATCCACATTCCTAGTGATGATTCTAAGGATAACCTTTCCATCACTATGCTAAAAAGAAAAAGTCAAGATAAGGCTGCTTCCTTACAAAAAAGATGAATGAGGGCCTCAACCAAAGAAGTCATCATCCTTGATAACCCTCCCCCTCTAAAAAACCCACTCATAAAAGAAAAAGTACTACTTTCCCTGCCTTTTTACCCCAAAGATGTATGAGGGTGTCAACTGAAGCATCAACTATTATTAGCATCCTAAATTCCTCACCTATTGGTCTAAAACACCATACCCCACCATAGTCCCAAGTCCTTGAATCTTTACCTGTCTCACCCTTGGGCACTGAAACATAAGAAATAGATGCCCAAGATTTTGTGACGTCATTTCTTTCAGAGAAAGTAACTTCCACACAAGAACCAGCTATTGATTCAGCAACTGCCACACAAGAACCAGCCACTGATCCACAAAATTTAGATACCCAAGATATTGTACAACATGTAGCTATCACACAAGAACCAGTTACTAATTCAGCAACTGCTACACAAGAACCACTTGCTGATGAACAGAATACAGATGACCAAGATGTTGTATAGCATGTAGCCACCACACAAGAACCACCTCCTAATGAATAGAATACTGAAGACCAAGATGTTGTACGACATGTAGCTGCCACACAAGAACCAGCTATTGATTCAGCATCTGCCAAACAAGAACCACCTGCTGATGAACAAAACATAGGCAACCAGGATGTTGCACAACACGTAGCTGTTACACAAGAAGTAGCTACTGAGTCAGCGGCTGCCACACAAGAACCATCTGCTAATATACAAAATCTGAATGCTGAGGATGTTGCAAATAATGTAGCTGCTACAGAACCAGATACTGATTCAACAGTTGCCACACAAGAACCACCTGTTGATGCTACAAACGATGTAGTTGCTACGGAACAACAAGCTACTCATCCACTAGAATTAGCTACTGAGACGGTGACTACTACACAAAGCCTAGTCACCCTAGCTTCCTTTCTACAGGAAAACGAGTTTCTAAAATCAGAACTCAAAGATTATAAGTAGGAATTAATAATGGCAAGGGAAGCCTATGATAGAGAGCTTAATTTGTACACTTTAGCTCATGTAGCATCCACAGCTGACAAGAGTATGGAGAAAGACCGGTATAACAAATATATGTGTAGCCAATGTGATAACATTTATCATCAAGCCAGTTATAAAATAGTTGAAATTCCACTCCCTGGAGCCACCCCTGCATCCACTTCTACTGCAATTAAAGAGGAACACATTGTTGTCACACAAGAAACAGCAAGGCCTTCAATTTTTTTTGAAAAATAGGTTAAACCACAAATACCTCAACCTACTGTGACTGTTAAAACTGAAAGTCCTGTACTTCGGTCTATAAAACTGTTTTTACTCATACTGAACCTCGGCCTACAAAAACTATCTTTACTCAAATGAGTAGCACCCAAGCACAAATGGATAAATGGAAGAAATAATATGTTATGTCAGAATATAGGATCTTGCAAGAGCATAAATCATTGTGGTAAAATCATATATATTCAAACTGGGAAGTTTTGAAACAGGTACTCCAACACTCTCGTGCCCAGAAGAAGGAGAATAAATAGCTAAAAACTAGATTGCTTCTCATGTTTGATTTGGTTCAAAGATTATTAGCCACTAGGAAACCATCATCCAATTACTCTCTTTTTCTTGCAAAACACTTAGTGTTCTTTAAAATAAAGGAAATTAGAGATGGGAGACCTCATGAGGTATCTGGACCTGAACAGTTTGTGAAAACTTTCACAGAAGCATCTACCAGCGAACAAAATTTACTCTGTGAATTATATCTCCATAATGAAGTCATCTCTAAGGATAGGAAGCTCAATCTAAACCCTTGGGTTGGTGATGTTCAGATCAGGGCCTTTGTCTCTTTCCTTTCTATTCAGCTCACATGGAAAAATGCCATTCTTTCAGTGAGGCATAATGAAGACAATCGTCTTTTGTGGATTCGATCTGAGCCACAAAATTTTTCCATTTTTGTTGTTGAATATTGTTAGTTTTCGAAGGAACCAAGAATGGGTGAACACTTCAGATAGTTAAAAGAAACAGTGTTAGAAGACTCCCAACATTATGTTAAAGCTAAGGGAGCTCTTGCCTTAAAAGATAAATAACTTATTTTGGCAACAGTCTTCTGAGGAGAGGCAGGAGTATCATCCCTTCAGTCCTCCCAATGTTGAAGCAACAATTTCACAGGTATCTAATTATGTCAAATGTGTTCGGGAGTGTGCTAAAAAATGGGTAGGATATCATTTTCATTTCCCTCTTCTATGGATGCCATCACAAGAGTGTAGGGCTCATTACAGGTTGTCCAAAAAGGAGGAAGCAACAACATGGCAGAGGTTACAAAATGTTCATGGCTTCAAAGGTCTGGATGATAGCACCTTCTATACTTACTGCCTAAGTAATTTGCACTCCAAGGCTGAGTACCTAGACTCAGATTTAGAGTAAAGTTGCATGAGGACATGCAACCCTTTTAGTTGGGGGGGTGTTAGGACCCTACATTGTCCCTTTCTGACCATATATTTTGCTATTATGTCATCCTTTTCCAACCTATATTTAAAGTCCATGTTATTACTTTAATCCATTTTTCCGAAGGTATACAATATTTCTTCTCATTACTATACATTTAATTTATTTTACATATAATTACATTACCTTCATAGTTAACCATTGAATCAGATAGCTGCTGAAACAGTTATCATTACAGTCTACGTTGCTGAAATAGCCTGAAGACTACAGGGTTATCATTATAGCTTATGTTGTTGAAACAGTTAGAACAATGCACAAATCTCGTTGCTGAGACAGCCCGTGATTTGCATTTTAGAATCAACAGCAAAAAAAGGAGATCATTGAAGGAGCTGCTACACTGGCCGTAACAACTACATTCCAAAGTCAACATTACCATAACCATTGTAACTACATTTTGTTAATGGAAGAATTGATTACCCTATTTTGGCCTATTGGGTTAAATATAGGATTTATAATGTAATCAATAGTAATAGATGTCTCCTATTTAAAAAGAGGAGACATATACATTAGAGGGACTATGGACAAGCTGTGGGAAGGTCTAGCTGAAGGAAAAGAACTAGAATCTTTTGTAATATGATACATTGATGGATGAATAAAATACTATTTTGAACATTCCTTTCTAGTTCCTTTTTCTAAGGAATCTTGTGAGAAGGACAGGGCCCACCTTCATCACAAGATTCACCTATTACATTCCTGTAGTGTGTTAAGCATGTTTTCTATCCATACCTTGTTAAGTTCTGTTTACTGAATATTGCTTATGCATTATTGCTGAAAATCTGTTTTCCAATTGATTGTTGCATCACTTCCTTGAATTCATTCACAGTTAATCAGTGAGTGCTTTATTGGTAATTGATTTTACAGAGCAATTTGGTGAGCCTAGTAATCAGAAACATGTGTTGAAGATTCCTATTTGGGGAATAGGGTCCTGTTCTCTGTTACAACATAGCCAGTCCCTTCCTTTGCAGATTGATTTCTTTTACTAGATTGTTCTTTTTTATGTAATCAAGAGTTCTTTAATAATTGTCTGAAATAGATCATTTTTTATGTAACTCAGAGTAGAGCTTCAATTTGCCTAGGGCAAGGTGTGATTAGTATATTTGTTACTACAACTTTTACTGCTTTTGAGATTGAGCACATACAGTGTGTAGTTTCCTTTGAAATAAACAGACTTCCCTGTGTTGACAATTTATGTAGCACTTAGTTGTTTGAATTAATAAGCAATTAAAGTGACTAACAATGTTTTCTATTGATATCTAAGTTAAAGAATTCTTAATTTCTCCTCAGTTTAGGTTATCTCTTTATAATCTATAGCAAAGGATTCTTAATCGACCTTTGTTTCCAATTACCTTCTATTCCATGTTTCAATCTCGGTCTTAATTTCTCTCTCACCCACGTTAAAACCTTTTCTCCCCTTTGGCATAAAGACCTGCACTCTACTATGCTATCTTTCCCTTTGAACATTCCCTTTAGTGAGTTGATCCAGTCCTACTACCCCTCCATAGCCCAATGGTCTAGAGACATCATTCTATCCATCTATTTAAAGAACCCCACCACCCAATCTTCAATACAAATCAAAACCCCTTGAACATTAAGAACTAGCCTAAAATCCCAGCAAACAAAGCTAAATCATATAGAGAGAGCCGTCTCTGATTTTAGGTTGGCTAGAGCCTATGCCCAAAAGTTGGTTTGTGGTTATCTCGATCATTTTCTTTCTTCTAATAACTTCTAGAGAAAATTCTGAGTGATAAACTATGGAACCAACAACTCCTTAGTCCTAATAAAGCTTTAATAAAATTCTAAATTTATCTTATCAACCTCTTAAAGTCATTTATTATAAGTTATATTGAAAAAAATCTCACAAAAACAATTAAATCTTTTAAAATTTTGGCTTCTAGGAAGACTCATTTTACTAGGGTAATATAGATCCCAACCCTCCCCTAGTAGTTGATAATCCCAACCTGATTTCAAGAAAATCTAAAAAATAGGAAAGTTTAGTTAGTCAAATACCATTAGTTAAAGCTAATTCATGTCCTAATGAGTGGTTATTTTTAGAAGAACTTCTGTTTGCTGTGTTATTTGATCTTTCATTATTTAAAACAAAATCTAAAAGTGCAATCGATGAAACTATTCTAGATCCCGATTTTATTGCAGACCTTGAAGTTCAATAGGCCAATAGATAAATTGATGAGTACATTCTGAAAGATCCATAATCATCCATTAATACTATAACTACCCCTAAGTTTTCTGAACAATTCTCCACTACTTTGAGTTCACCATTATTCCCTTCAACTCCAACACTAATACCTTCTAAAATCCATTCTTCACCGCCATTTATACCTTCACTCCCTCACCAACCTATCATTACTCATACATTACCTACTAGTCCTGGTTCTTCATCCACTACTGCATTATTTCCAAGTATCTCAACCCCACATCTCAACCCCTCCCAACCTATAGAAATGGCAAACAGATATGCTCCTCTTGTTTTACCTGCCCAACTTCATGTTATGCCTGCAGATTATCAGAGTAAGATTCCCTGTTTGATACTACTGGTTAGTACACTTCCAAACATGATGTAAACAAGATGTTTGACTTTTTTGAACTACATGAAATAAATGAAGTCGATGTCCAGATGAGACTCTTTGCCCAAACTTTGACTGGTGATGTCAAGAAGTGGTTTAAAGCCTTTCCTTCCAACCACATAGTAGACCCGGAAAACTTCCAAAGGTTGTTTATTGATAGGTGTGAAAACAGAAAGAATCTATTACAAATCCCTTCAAAATATGAGAATATCATAAAATTACCTAATGAAACTGTTCAAGATTACTACACTAGATTCAATAACATATATAATGCAATCCTAGTTAACCTTAGACCCCCACTTGACTTAGTGTTAATAAAGTTCCCTGATGGTTTTGACATAGATATTACATACCAACTTAGGGAAAGAAACCCCCCAATGTTAGAAGAAATGAAAAATGTAGTTGTTAGTGTAGAAGCTAATTTGTTAGCTAAAAGGGTTAGAGTTAGAAATGAAAAGACAACTGCTAAGGATGAAACTTCACCATCTCATACTAAAATAGATAACTTAGGCAAAAACATGGAAATACTAATGGAGAGAATAGGTAACATGGAAAGGAAACCCCAATGGGATAACCAACAAGAACCTCCAATTAGAAACCCAAATTTCAGAAACAAACAAAACATTGGGAAAAACATACCAGATTAGAACATAAGGCCTCCTTTTCAAGAAAATTATTCAGAGACATCCCATCCATAAGTTCCAGAGCAAGATAGACAAATTAACCTAATCGGAATAAAGGACGAGGACACTGTTTTTCTAACCCAAGATGAGAAGGAACTATATATGTAGCATCAATTATAGGTACAATATGGGGAATCATTTGATTACAAACAAGGATATAACTTTTCCATCTTCGAAGTCCATAAACAATAGAATATAAGAAGTAAAAAGAATGTTTATGTCCCTAACCAAACTAATAAAACAACCCAAAATCAACCCAATAAAATAAAATAAGCCCCTATTTCAAAGATCCTACAAAAAATCCCTAGGCAGAACCCAAATCCTTCTGGCCCCACAGTTGTAGATACAAGCTCTAATCAACCTTCTACTGATCAACCACCCACTTCAGTTCCACCTAAGGAACCAGTGAACCAAGCTCAAAACATTAGTTTGAAAATCCACATAAGCATATCCCTCATAAATAACACGAAGACAAGTCTACTCAAATCCCTGTTACAAAAACTCAAAACCTTCAAACAAAAAGAATCTCTTTACCATTCAATTTTGGAACAGAGACAGCAAAGCTAAAGATTCCACTTCCTTTAACATAACTAATCAAGAATGAACCTTATAAATCATAGATACACCAGACCTTAAACATTGTAGAAAATGAGGATTCATTTAACGTGTTTAATGACCAACCAGAACTAATACTTGGTCCAAGTGTCAATGGCAAACCATTAGAAGGGGGAGTCGCACCTTTTTACATTAGCCTTAGTATCCATGACAAAATTCTACACAAAGCAATGTTGGATTCTGGGGCCTCCCACAATTTAATACCCAAATAAGAAATGGAGAAATTGAACCTAGACATTACATGGGCTTACAAAGACTTATTTTCATTTGAATCTAGTCAGGTAAAGTGTCTAGGGTTGATTAAAGACTCATGTGTTACTTTAGTCCAATATCCTGCCAAAAGCATCCTTATGGATATAGTAGTTTCTGACATCCCACCAAAGTATGGTGTGTTGTTATCCAGATCATGGGGACCCAAACTTTAGGGATCTTTACAACTAGATATGTCATATGCAACAATCTCTGTTTTTGGACAACGTAAAAAGCTATACCTAGAAATCTTAATGAAATATATGGTAAGTAGCTAGGATTGGCCTAAAAAATTTCCCATATACTCCATACTCAAATATCAATTCTTTTATCTTGTATAATGCTGATCAAACACAAGAAAAACTTTTAGACAATAATAATACAGAACCAAAAGAAATTGCAGTTTCTACACAAAATGAAACTAACCAGACTCTAGAACTGTTCAATGAACAAGAAGGTCAAATTACTATGAATAATGAAAAGTTTGTTGCACCAAATAGTGAAAATTATGATCATGAGATATTATGGTATTTAGAATTCGATGGATAAGTCAATAGGTTAGGAGCAGGAGCAAGAGCAAGAGTGTGGATATATAATTTGGAAAACAATTACTCAGAAGTCCATGCATATATATTGAATTTTAAATTTACTAATAATATAGCTAAGTATGAAGCATTAATTTAGGTCTTAATTTAGTTAAGAATCTAGGAGCTAAAAGAGTTTTTGTCACGGGAGACTCTGAACTAATTGTAAAACAGATTGATGTTGTGTATATGACTAATGACCCTAGAAACAAAGCTTACAGTAATCCCTAGAAAGCATAACATGCAAGCCCATATTTTAGTAATGCTTGCCAGTACCTACAAATTACCCTTCCAACCTAACCATCAGTACACTACTGAAGTTAGGCATAGACCTGCAATTCCAAATAATTTGAAGAATTGGAAAATATTATCTAATGATAAATAGATAAATAACTTTTTACTTTCAGAAGAAGGGTTTGTAAATAAAAATATAGATATTGATACGTCAATAGATCTTGACACTAAGGATAATATAGAAATAAATGAGATACAAGGAGATGAAATAGATAGAATTAACCCAACTAAATTTACCAAATCATATGTAGATAACTTAGAGCTAATGGAGATTGATGAAGCAATCAATGAAGAAACCAAAGTAATTGATCTCAAAGACAACTTCTTACCAAAGGGATTAACCCCTATGGAAGATTTATTTGATTCAAATGATGTTCCTAGGAAACCTAAAATGGAACCATTAACATCTGGTATAGAGGAATGTAATATAAGCACTGATGAAAATCCTAAATTGATCAAGCTTTCAAAATCATTACATCCAATTGAAAAAGTGAAATACATTGAGTCGTTGAAAGAATTTTGGGATGTCTTTGCTTGGAGTTATGAGGACCTTAAATCCTATGACACCAACATCATCTAGTACACAATTCCTATTAAAGAAAATCAAAAGCATTTCAAACAAAAACTAAGAAGGATTAATCATGTCTTATTACCTGCAATTGAAAAAGAAATTTAGAGGATGTATGATGCCAAAATAATTGCACCAATTAGATTTTTTGATTGGATCTCAAACTTGGCGCCAACTAGAAAGAAAACTAGTGAGATCAGACTCTATGTGGATCTCACAAACCTCAACAAAGTGTCACTAAAAGACAATTACCCTCTCCCCAAAATGGACTGCATTTTACAAAGAGTAGCTGGATCAACTAGAATCTCATTGTTGGATGGGTTTTCTGGCTATAATCAAATCTTAGATCATCCAAATGACCAACCCAAAATTTCCTTTACTACTCCTTGGGGCACATCTATGTACGTGAAAATTCCTTTTGGGCTAATGAATGCAGGAGCCACTTTCCAAAGGGCTATGGATATAGCCTTTGCAAAAGAAATTCATGATTTCCTTATGATATATCTAGATGATATTATTGTATTTTCAAAATTTGACAACCAACATTTGAATCATCTAAGGAAAGTTTTTATCAAATGCGAGAAGTTCAGAATCTCTTTGAACCCCAAAATTTCCTTGTTTCGGTTAGAAGAAGGAAAGTTGTTAGGTCACATTATTCCGAAAGATGGTATAAGAATAGACCCTGCAAGAATAGAAGCCATCTTACAAATAAGACACGCTAGGAACATTAGATAATCACAAGCTTTCTTTGGAAAAAATATTTTTCTTAGAATATTTATATCTCATTTAGGAAAGTTAATTAGATCACTGAACAACATGCTGAAAAAAGAGTCCACCATAAAATGGACTGTTGAGGTTAAAAAATCCTTTGAAGAGATCAAACTAGCCTTAACTAAAACACCTATATTAATCAGTCCTAAATTTGATAGAGATTTCATCTTGTTTTCCTTTGAGTCTGAGCACACAATAGCTGCTATCCTATTACAGAAAAATGACTAGGGATATGAACAACCCATTGCTTTCTTTAGAAAAGCCCTGAGAGATGCCCCTTTGAAATATAACATAATGGAAAAACAAGCTTTGGCTTTAGTCAAAGCTATTAAGGATTTTAGGGTATACATCTTATATTCTCATATAGTAGCCTACGTTCCTAATTTAGTAGTTAAAGACATCCTAACTTGGGATGGTCATGATGGAAAAAGGGGAAAGTGAATTGTTACCGTTTTAGAGTGTGATATAGAAATCAAACCTATTAAGTTAATCAAGGGCAAAGGTTTAGCCAAGCTCATGGATGAATCTAATTGTCAAGCTTTGGATATAAACTTTATTGCAGTAATAGATAATGAAGAGGAGATGGCGACTCCACTAATCAACTAGGCCTTTCTTGAATCACCTTGTTATGCTAATATTATTTATTTTTTATTGAATTTACAAGCTCCTCCCAAATTATCTAGGACTAAAAGCAGGTTTTTGAAGATCAAATCCTTGAGATTTTGTATATTAGACAATGTTTTGTTTTGGAGAGATCATGAAGGTATTCTTCTCACTTGCTTATTAAAAGATGAATCTAGCAAGATCTTGGAAGAGTTTCATGCAGGTGATTGTGGAGGACACCTTTACTGGAAGACCACTGTAGATAAAATCCTTAGATATGGTTTCTATTGGCCTACCTTGTTTTTTGATGTCAAAAAATATGTGACCTTCTGTCACAAATGCCAAATATTTGAGGGAAAGAAAAAACTCTTACCATTACCCCTCAAGCCAATCTATGCTAAAATACCTCTTCAACAATGGGGTTTCGACTTCATTGGTGAAATTCACCCACACTCCTCTGCCCAACACAAATGGATCCTCACACCCACAGACTACTTCAAAAAATGTATAAAGGCCATACCTTCAAGGAAGGCCACAAATAATGTTATCATAACCTTCCTTGAAACAAATATTCTATCAAGATTCGGATGTCCAATTAAGCTCATTATTGATAATGCAACAACCTTTAAATCCAAAAGAATGATAGATTTATGCCATAAATACCATATCACCCTTGGCCATTCCACAACATATTACCCTCAAGGTAATGGACTGGCAGAATCCTCAAACAAAAGCCTAGTAAACATCATTAAGAAGTTACTAGAGGATAATAAGAAAACTTGGAATAAAAAGCTAGTCAATGCCTTATGGGCAGACATAGTGACTACAAAGAAATCAATTGGTACTTCTCCTTATCAACTAGTTCATGGAATGGAAGCTATCTTTCCATCCTTTTTGGGAGTACCAGTAATGAAGATACTTCAAGAAATGCAGGTTGAACCAAATAGTATCCAAAGAAGAATCCATCAAACTATTCATATACAACAAACAAGAGAAGAGGTCTATAGTAGGTCTCAAGTTGTGTAGGAAAAGTTTAAGGAGTTTTTTGATAAGAGAACCAAGGATGAAGATTTCTAAATTGGTGACAAATTGCTCAAGTGGGATTCAAGGAGGGAGGATAAAGGAAAACATGGGAAATTTAATTTCCTATGGAAAGTTCCCTGTGTCATTTATTCTTATAGAGGAAATAATTCTTTCTTCTTGAGTGAAATTGATGGTATAGATGCAAAAGGTAGGCCAGTCAATGGTTGAGTGCTAAAACATTACTTTGAACCTAGTTACTAATTTTCATTTCTCATTTGTACATATTCTATTTTCAAAAGTCTAGATTGGAATGGATGGTGCTCTTTGAATTTGAAGCCCAGAGAGGAGGCCCTAAGCTTTAAAATATTCACTATCACAAGTATCAATCATGCAGATTCATAGAGGGACATTTTACAAGGTAACATCAACAACAATTCAAAGGCTACTGATCTATAATTTTCTTGACATTTAAAAAGGAAATGCCATCCACAAGTGGAGCCATTGTTAGGTTCCTATACCAATAGGAGTCATAATTTTGAATGACTAAGGTTAAGCCTTGTAATATTGTACATACATTTGCTTTCTCCAATTTTTTTCCATATTATAAAATTAAAAAATGCAAAGAGGGTATGTCCTAAAATAAAAATCAAAGGACAAAAAGAATAAGAGAATGTCAAAAAATGAAAATATATGAACCCCAAAAACAAAAGGAGACCATGTAAGTGTGCAAGTCTAAACACCATTACTATTTACTTTTACGCATAGTAATGATTGTGTACAACTTGTTATTCATGCCACAATCCATGGTAATAAAACTGTTTAATCTTGGTTATTTCATGCTTTGAATTTTATGTTTATAGTTAGAGAATAAAATACGACCAAACAGTTTAATCTTGGCAGATCATAGATAGACAGAGAAAATAAAAGGAGCTCATAAGCTTAATCTAAGCCCTTGGATGATATAAGGTTAGAAATAAATAGTTTATTTTATTAAAAAAATAGATGATAAGGGTTTGCTAGCCTAAATGCACCCAAAGACATGAAGAAAACATGTTGGGGTAAGAAATGGGTAAGTAGAAGAAAGGTTGGTGAACTACAAAGTTAATTGGATCAAAACACATGCTTTATGCTTAGACACATATTTCAACATGTATGATCAGTTATGGAAGCAAAAACAAAGGTTTACAAGTTAATGTGATTAACTCCCTATCATTCATTTTTCCCCTATACTTACTAATTTCCTATCCACAAGTATGTTCTAGTACTTTTAATCCTACAATTCAAAGAGACTCAGAGCATTTCTTTGACTTTTGGTGTGGCTGGACCCTCGACTTAGTGACTTATGGACACAAGTGCTAGAATCCCCTTCATAAAATCCATTCCCCCTTCATCCTCCTAAGAAAACCTGTTTTCCAAAGGTTAAACACCATTTACATAGGAAAAGTGAAAACCCCCATGTAACTCCCTTTTCACCCAAAAACACACAAAAAGCACTTTATCCTAAGTATAAAGCATAAGCGCAAATGTCACACTTTACCTTTTTACTTAAGGAAAAAATCCAATCCACCCGTCACATTTCTTATTAATTTCTAATTCTATTATATGAATCCTGATATAAACATTTTCCCATATATTAACTACATCCCTATGTAAATACCCCCAACCCTTAGTTTTAATAGAATCTATACATTTACCCCTTGTCCAGACAAAATAAATAAATCCCTTCATTAACCCTAAATAATCACAAATCACTTGTGATTAAAGCATCGAGCCCCCCCAAGCCTCCGTACATTTCATCCATGTTGTTTCATCACCTGACCATCGTCCAATCATCTATGCTCAAATATGACAGTGCACAGCCTTATCGGGCTCACTCGATGCTCGACCTCTACTCAAAGCTAAGTTAAACCTCAATTAAACCCCACCCGATGGCTTTAAACTTGTGATTAATTCCTAGATAAACCCAAACCGCTGAGGAATAAGGCTCTAGGCCCCCTCTAAACCCATGCTTTTATCCACTGCACGTTTCCCTTGCCCGATTGATGTCTGATCAACATCCTACTCACCTAACGGTCCACAGCCATATCGGGCACGCCTGATGGCTGAACGTTAATAGCCTGATAAAGTGGTTTTCCCTAACCCCTCGAAGGCTATGTGTCAAGCTCTCGAGTATATCTGGTGACCACTCCTAAAAACTGCCTTTGCCTCATAAGCAGTGCAATGACCTCTAATATCACCTCCACACCAACCCAAAAATCCGCTTATTATCCATAAATATGAATTTTCGCACCAAATTCAGAAAGTTGCCCGTTAAGACTTTAAAACTTGAAAAATATTGTTTTCATGTCTTTCACCTATTTCACAGTTAAAACCGTTAAAACCCTCCCGGCACCACCCTGAACCTCTACAACAAAATTTTACCTATGATTACATTCAAAACACTACCACGACTCCTTCCCTGGGAATACCTGTGCAAATAAAGCCATAAAGTGACTTTCTAGCCAAACTGTGTTTCCTTAATAATTGTTGAATTATGCAGGTAATCCGTCGAAGACCAGAGATTAGATAAACAATTATGATACTAGTCACATAATTTTTTTACTTCAAGGCTAAAAAAGAAACCTATTCAAAAACTTGTATTGAGAAGAAAAGACAATTATACAAGGCACAAAGAAGAAGACAATCACACATAGAGCTGAGAAGAAAACTTTCACACAAAGACATTGGCTGTCAAAACAGAGGAACCAAATAGAGTATGCAGTTAGAAGACAAACAAATGAAACATATAGAAACCTGAACAATATCCACTACCCGATGCTGATACAAATAAAAAAAATTACTGTCGAAACACACAATAAACAGTTAAAATGTATAGTAAAAGGAGAAAACATAGTGAAGGATAAAGACAGGTCATCAAGGTGAAAGAGTATCAGTGTTAAAGAGTATCAAAGGAAAGCCTAAAGTAAATAAAGCCTACAGCATGAAAGATCCAAACATCAAAGAGCATAAAGGGAAAAACCAAACCATAAAATCCAACAACACCACAATAAATGGGATAGCATGAAAGCAGTTCAATAGCTATCTCTATCTTCCTGCAAAAAGATATTTTTATTTCCTAGATTAAATCTCAAGTTAGTTTGAGATATTTTGTAATAAAACTTTAGTATAAATACTTCACAATTCAAAGTATATAGGGTGGATTCTTAGACATTTCTATAGACTTCTTGATTAAAAGACTGTAAAGCTATTGGAGCAAGCTGGATTGATGAATAAAGGCCAGATATTTGAAAGGATTAATGTGTTGAGAAAAGTGTAGACAAGTATTTTCTCACGTCATTGTTTTATTTCTTAAAGTTTTTCCATGATGTATATCTGAATCTGAATGCTATAACAAGAGTATTATCTCAGAATTTGTTTAATTACACTCTATTTTAACAGCTAAGCAAATACATCTTTTCTACTAATATCTAAGTTAAGGAATTCTTAATTACTCCTTAGTTTAGGCTGCCTCTTTATAATCTATAGCAAAGGATTCTTAATTTCCCTTTGTTTTTTATTACCTTCTGTTCCTTGTTCCAATCCTGGTATGAGAATTCTTAATTGCTCTCTCACCCTGGTTAAAACCTTTTCACCCCTCTAGCCCAAAGACCTTCACTCTACTCTGCTATCTTTCCCTTTGAACATTCCCTTTAGTGAGCCAATCTAGTCCTGCTGCCATTCCTTTGACTCCATAACCCAATGGTTTAGAGACATCATTCTAGCCATTTGTTTAAAGAACCCCACCACCCAATCTTCAATACAAATCAAAAACCCTTGATCATTAAGAACTAGCTTAAAATCCCAGCAAACAAAGCTAAATAATATAGAGAGAGGCCTCTTTGAGCTTAGGTTGGCTAGAGCCTATGCCCAAAAGTTTGTTTGTGGTTACCTCAATCATTTGATTTCTTCTAATAACTTCTAAAGAAAATTCTGAGTGATAACAGGACAACCAAATTGTGATATAATTTTTTATGGGTATGTGTGGGAGTCTAAACAAGAAGTTTTGGTGAAGGGCGACCTCCTTCTGTATGCACCTTGTCCTCTTTATCATGACATCTTCTATGATCTTTCAATTTATGTTCCCTCTTATGGAAATCCATATCCAAATGTTTCCACTTCCAAACATTCATAGAATGTGTGGGATGTCAGTATGCATTTGATTGCGGAGAGGAAAAATATATCTTTTCGAATCCACTTGATCACTCATCTTTCATTTCTAGAAACTTAGAGGGTGAAATTTTTTGTTCTACATCACCCCCTCTATGATTCGTCAGGTCATGAGGATGTCATTGTCCATCTTGAATTTTTTGATCGGGGTTGTCAAGATCTTTTCACTCATTCATTTGATCATGATTGTGATTCAACTACTATTGATATTTATAAGCCACCAATATGTGATTATCCATATTCAGATGAAGTGGAAACTCCTCAGCCCATGGGGTTTTGGATTGACAGTGAATGGGTGCACTGTTAAGGCACTCCTTGTGATAAGTCACTATTTCAAATCCCCTATTGGTGCTTACCTACCGAAAAAAAGCAAAAAAGAAGAAGTGGAAATTCCTCAAGATGTCGAGGCACTTCAGCTCGAGCTGATGGTTATGTCAAGTTCTCGTAGCCTTGAGGTCAGTTCCACTTCTAATAAAAAATATGTTGAATCTCCCTAGGCTCATCATCACTCTCTTGTTCACAATGAAAATCAATCTAATTCACAGTTCTCACATCCTCCACCAAAATAACAAGATCCTATCTCTCATGCATTGGAGGAGTCATACGTAGCAAGCACTATTGCGAAAGAATTGTTTTTTTCTTTCTTCATGTCTTCTCGCTTTTCAAGTTCGAAGGCGTGTACATGCTTGTCGTCCACATGCAATGTGAAAAAACACCATGTTACATCTATAGAGTGCCTTTCATGTGCTTTAAATATTTTCTTTTACTTGGATGCATTCGAACTTCTAACGATTTGGTATGCATTGTTTTATCTTTCTTGTCTCTTAGTATGCTTGAATATCTCTCTTGTCAATCATGCTATCATATACATGGTTCAACCAATGTGCCAGTGGCAGCATTGGAAACATCACTTCACGTGAGTTGGCCCATGTTTTGCATAGATTAGGAGTAGGAGTAGTCTTTGATTTCTTGTTTTGTTCTACTTACTATGTTTTGCTTCATCTTACTTCTTTCCTTTTCTTGTTTGCTTGTGCACCCATAGGATTAGTTTCCCCATGAAATTGGGTTTCACTTATTGATACAAGTAGGGTGAAATAAAAGAGGACTTGTACAACTATCAACACTTAGTTATATATCTATTCCCTCACTTTATGGAGACCGTGCATTTTTTCTAGGCGATGATACCCTAATGGAAAATACATTCCTTTTAGAGAGAATCATAGTGAAATCATGATGTTTTCACTCTTAACTAGTACCACCTACTCTAATTGATTTTCTATATTTGGTTAACCCTTGTCAACTCAGTTGAGCAGAGTAAGGAGAGGGGGGAAAACTTTAACAAGTATGTCAAAGCTATATATAAACGTCCTTCTCTAAAGGGACAACCTCTTCTTCTCTCAATAATTGGGATCCCTCTTCCGACTCATGAAATAAATAAGTTCCTATGCACAGTTTTTTGAAAAATGAAAAAAATGGAATAAAGGCGAAAGAAGAAAAATGATCCCTGCACAAAGAGGTGAAGAAAGTAACTCTGTTGTGGTACTGTCGAGGCTCGCTAGTAATGGAGCAATGCTTGTGTTCTTGAAGTGACTCCGTCGAGGTACTGTCTAGGCCTGTTGGTAGCGAAGATATTACTTATGCATAAATATACCCCTCATCCCCAATCGAAAAAACTCAGTTGACCTGACTTGGTATGTGTGTTGCTGATGAAGAGAATCGAACAATACTTCTAGAAGAGTTAGACTCAGTTTACACAAGACAAGGTCAATACAGAGAGCTGGAGTTCTACCAGTGTGTCTCCAATGTTGTAGCAGCTACAACTACCCTCCAAAAGTTTGCTTATGCTTAATTTTGGAGCCTCCCCTTGAATCACAACAAATCATCTCGCATTGACCTAGGTACTTGTGCTTTGATTGAGCTTCATCTTTTTCATTTTTTGCCTTGTGTTTTCTTACTTGTTTTACTATCTTACACAAAAGTTGATCTCTTGACTTGGTTTCAACCCAGTTCTAGGCTTACCTTACTGAAATACACAATCCTTGAGGGCAACCAACCTTGCTCTCAAGAATTGCGCAGTCCAAGTTGACAGTGAGCCTTCAGCTCCAAAATTGCACAGATCCAGCTGACAACCAACCTTCATCTGAGAAATTATGTAGAGCATTAGAGGTTGCTCAGATCCAGTCAACCCAGAAATTGCACAGAAACTTCTTGCTCAGAAGCTGCTCAGTGCATGAGCTAGTGAGTTGCCCAGTCCTTTCGAGAACTACACAACCTCTCCAGGCCATGCATGGCATATTTTCCTGAAAAAAAAGAATCAAAAAGCCAAAATCCATCCCTAGAAAATATGGATATATTTTTAGCAACCCAGAGGAGTAACTTGAGTTATTTTGGAAAAAGTATCACTTTTTCCTTGATTTTTGGCCTTCGCGTCTTAAACCCTAAATCGACCAAATCTATTTAATCGATGTTGTGAGAGCTTATTTTAATGTTTGATATTGGAGCTCTGGTATTCCTGAGGAGATAAAGGAACCTTCACTGCAATTATCGTCACTTTTTTGGGTGGGTTTTTGCTTTTATAGTCTTTTACCACTTTTTTCTATCGCTTTTGGTTGTTTAGCTTGTGAGAGTGTTGTTTCAATTATTTTTTTGAAACAATGATGACATTTTTAACTTGCTTTTAGAAGTGTTGTTTCAAGTTATAGATTGTCTTTCCCAAGTGTCACATGAGTTTCCCGTTTTTGCACCAAAGGTCATTGTTGCAGTGACTCTCTTCACATGCTTCATTCCCCTTCAATTTAATCAATTGTTTCTTTTGTTTCACATGCATGCATATACACTTAATTAGATTTGGACTAAGCCTCACACCAAGTTTCAGATCTTCTTGTTTTTCGCACTCCCTTGGGAAGATTTGGGCTCCCCCCTGCCCGAATCTCACACTTCACTTCATGCATTGCACAATCTAGGAGCTCAAGACCTTTGTCTTGGCTTTTGGAATTATGCAAAGGCTATCCTAGCCTGGCTCCAACTATGCATTATGTAGTTCCAGGAGCTAGTCTCCCAACCTATCCATTGATACTGCCCAATGCACAGTCTCTCCCAAGCTCTAGCACAGGCTAAACTGCACATTAGGTAGTTCCATTCATGAAGGTTCCACACTGACTATTGGGACTGTGTAGTTCACAGTTCCCACACTCATTCACTCACCCATGTCAGAAAAAACCATGCAATCCCTCTCATCAGATGCCAATATTGTTACTTGATCATGTTGTGAAGTTAGATTTGCAACAGCCAATGTTTTCTTGCCATGAGTCTCCTTTCTATCCCACAGGTACCACACCCGTGAAACACTTCTCTCCAGCAGGCATTGTACCATGGCATCAAAGAGAATTTCTTCAAGAGAAATCACTAAAAGTAGTACTGGGGAACTAGTTGAGAAAGCATAAATTAACTTGCCAATACATGTGGACACTAAACTATCCATAGAAAAGGAGTCAACACTAACATGCAACAATTCTAACAGTAATAACAAAACTCAGCAATCCAATATAAGATCAGGGGAAGATGAGATTGCTAGCATAATAGAGGGTGAACAAAGCTACAGAGTGAAAGCAAAGTCCATCCTCATGTAGGCATCTTTGGTGACAGAAGAAATAGGGAAGCAAAGGAAACAGATGACAGACTGGAGGAAGAGAGAAAAGCAGATCTTGTACGTAGCAAAACTAAGAGTGCAGAAAGAAAAACAAGAATTCAAGGAAGAACGGGAGTTGAGGAGGAAAGAATAGGAAGAGAAGAAGAAGCAAGAATAAGAAAAAAGGCAAGGCATAATGATAGAGAAAACACCGCCAATACAGGTTGATGAGGTGAAAGATCCAACAACTAAGGAAGAGAGTGAACACATGCAAGTTACCTCACCAATGTTAAACACAAGAACCAAGTTCAACTAGAGATCGATGAGTATGTGGAGAAGCTAAGATAGAGGCCACTAGGGAAGACTTGGAGCTAAATGCACACAACGTGTATAAGTACATCGATGGTCTTGTTAAGATCAACATCATGCTGCTCATGCTTCAGAATGAGTTGGATACAGGTTTTGAGACCATATACCCAAAATCTATGGAAGTAAGAGTTTGTTATCAGAAAGACACCATAAAGCAGTTTGGGGATGTCATCGCAAAGTACCAAGCTTGGCATCAGTACATGACCGAGAAGCATCAAGTGGAGGTTACTGAGTTGGTATTTCCCCAAACTTCTAAGTCACAGTGTTTTGTCTTGTTAGGTTTTCTCTAGCCTATTTCGTCTCACATGGGTACAAGTGGAAAATGTAATATTATTTGTAAATATGTTGTAAGTGAGATTCTAAGTGTCATTAGTGGGAAGTGAAAAATCATTAAGGAATTTAGACTTCTGTGATCCATAACAATGTTTAGAGAATTTTCGGCGAAATCACATAGATATTCTTTTATCGACGCGTTTCGAACCAACCAGTGTGGTTCATCGTCAGGACAAAAGAATATCTATGTGATTTCGCCGAAAATTCTCTAAAAAGTGAAAAATCACTATATAATGTAATGGGTTATTTCTAAAGAAGTTGAAGAGCCATGAGGGTAGTCAAAGAGTCACAAAGGGGAATGTCAAGGGTCACCCCACCCTTTGTTAGAAATAGGACCTCATAACTCATAGAGTAGGGTTGTTGGGAGTGAAGACTTTGGCTAGGCTTAGGCTTAGAGAAGGCTTGGGAGTATCATGACGAGACTTGGCTTCTCCACATCGTAGAGTGTATTTGGAGGAGCAGGTGTTCTTGACTCTAATGTTCCACTATTGGAGCTAGTGGTTTTTAGTAGTGTACGTATGGATGGAACTTTCACTTATAATAATAATAACAGAGCGAGCATAATTTCATGCACATGTTGTTACTATAGTTGGACTATTTTGGTTACTTTAGCAACACAAGTTGTTTAATTTACGCATTTTCTTATGAACTACTTTGTAGGCAATTGTATGAATCTTATTGAATGTGTGTTTTTGGATTAACCCATAACTCATAGACCAAGGCTTTTGGGAGCCAAGATTTTGGCTAGGCGTGGGCTTAGAGAAGGCTTTGGAGTATTGTGACAAGCCTTGGCTTCTCGACAATGTAGAGCGAGTATACTTCTTTGGAGGAGAAGGTGTTCTTGGTTGTAGTGTTCCACTATTGGGGCTAGTCGTTGTTAATGGTGTATGTATGGATGGAAATTTCACTTATAATAATAATAACAAAGCCAACACACTTTCATGCATATGTTGTTATTATAGTTGGACTATTTTGGTTTCTTTCAAAATCTATGTTGTTTAACTTACACATTTGTTCATGGATTACTTTGTATGGAATTTCATGAATCTTGTTGAATGCGCATTATTGGATTAACCCATCACTTTAACTTGTGGACTATTCTAAATCTTAGCTGTCGAGTAGTAAAAAGGGTCTTTTTCACCTCTATTTACCCTACATTAATTGTCAATCCAGTAATGGTTTGTTATCTCAAAGAGTGTACTCAGTTTGAGGTGGTCATTTTTCATAGTAATGCTAGTAGTATAGTGCTCTAAATACAAGAGTAAACGGATGCTTGGAATAAAATCTTCTTGCAAAAAGAAACCTAAGACTCAAATCATGCATTCAGAAAGCTACAACAATTTATCAGTCAAGGGTATAGTAATGGTAACTCTTCCCTCTGTAAACTGATGCAATTAAAAAGCAATCAAAGAAAGGATCATCAATCTGGGAACTAGACAGCATATGTCGATGCAAATTAACAGAAATAAAATATAGAACAACAACTTAGATCAAATACGAATGTACAACAAACCAGATTAAACACATGATTAAAAGGAACATTAATTTGAACTTCGATACAATCAAATGGAAATATATAAGGAACAACAATGTTATATCAATTGTCAAGAGGAACAACAATGCGATATAAAGTTAGAATGAATAACATAACAATCCTATTGCAGGTAATAATATTACTTAGTCAAGTATATATAACAGAGCCGATATGTAAAATAGCAAGGCACGTCAGATCACTGAACAGAGTAAATGGAAGATATCAAACTAGACATGAATCAGACATAATGGTACAGGAGCAAGTGATCCACCAGGGTCGGGCCCTTAGCCTCTAGGGACTCACTGCCTAATGTTACTCCAGAATCAATGATAAAACGACAAGATTTATATATTAAACATCACACAGAGTTACAGTGAATCACTTTTCAAAGGGAGTCGATGATCAAAGTTCAAGTACCAAGAATAATTTCATAAAAATAACAATTGTTCTCCCCTCAAGCAAACAGTGCTACCCCGTCTTATAATAGTCAAGCGGAGATACCAATGATACAGAATATTGTGAACATAAAGATCCCTCAGGATCAAAGGATCCTGAGGGATTCACCAAACTGTTAGTTCTCAATTATCCTCTTGTTGTGTTGCACTAATTGGGTATCCCTTTTTCCTTTTCCTAGCTGTTGCGCTACAATTTGGATCGCCTTGTTTGAACGTCATTCCCTGTCAAAGGAACAACAATTAACTTGATCTTGTTCTTTCCTTTGGGATGACATTCTTCCGTTTTCTCCTCTTTCTGCATAGAAAAGGGTAATTATTAGTTATTTCACATTACATATAAATCTTCTAGATTTTATTATAATCTCTTGTCATATACCTAGCACATGATGTAAAAAGGTTGTGAGTTTTGAAGAAAATATGACAAAGTAAATGAAAATATCACACCTTCTCTAGTGCTCAACATTATCATGTGATGTCATTATGCACGTGTGTTCCTTTCAAGCTATGTACTATTACAAACTTCTAAGGGGTGCACTTCCTTTTCCCCTCCATGTGTAAGAACTCCCATCATCTCACTTGACTCACTACAAGGTCACACACTTGCTTCCACCCAAAATAATCATACTTATCTCTGCTTTCTATCGTAGTCAAGGCATTACATTACCACCCACTACTGGGAATCCTACTCCAAACGATCTGAGGTCGAGTTGGGACTTATTACCACAGAGATCCCCTTGAATATTTGTCGTCCCAACACCGTCAAAAAAGTCTAACTCATAGATTTATTAGTTAATTGATCAATCAACCCAAAATAGTTAATGCATGCATGGAATTTGAATTTCTTAGTTGAAGTGGAGATGACAAGTTAGGGTAGCATGAGTTGCATACTAGTTTGAGTTTACAGTTGCTGCATCAAATCAGGAGATCATTCCTAGGGAATTGTTCAATGAATTAGAAGGAAATTCATGTGTTTTAGGAAATAATTTCCTTTGGAATTGCACAAGGAAATGGAAGTCTAGTTGAGAAAATAATTAACTAAGCATTGGGCAGAGTTTCTCAATTCACTAGAGAGAACAATTATTCTTTTGCAGGTTGAGATTAGAGTTGAAGCTAGAAATTGTAATAGTTTCTTTATTAAATTGATTAATGCAAAGAGTCTTGAGGGATTTTTCCCAGTTTGGCTCCCCCAAAAATCACTATGTACTTATGGTGTTTCTTATTTCATGTCTACGCATGTTGTTCTAAATTGTGATTTCCATTCCGCGAATTAGTAGAGTAGAATTGCCTCTTGTTTTTTCGGTTTGAAATCTTCAGTAGTTGCAATTTCTATCAAATTTCTACAATTATAGAGATAAAATGAAGCAAACAAATCAAATAAATTGAAAGGAAGAGCGAGATTATTTTGAATATATCATAAATATTGTTTCCACAATTGAGGCATCTAAAAGAAAAGTAGATTAAACAAAACAATTCGAGAAAGAACAAATTAGAATGGACCTAGTAACACTTTAAAAAAATTATTGGTAAAAATTTTGGTTTTTGGTTTGTCCAAGTGAAAATTTTTCTTCGATGTAAAGATTTGATTAAAAATCAGTCTAATAGACCATATTGACAAGTATGTAGTGCTTTAGTATTGGGTCTTATAAAATCGGCATTGGATAAGATTTTTTTGTGCAAGGTAGAAAAAGCTTCATCTTCCTAGGAAGCATGGAATATCTTGGGAGTAGAATTTGGTCGAAAGAAAACTAACATACAACAACAAGTTGTATCACCGTATGCTGAAGAGTCAATAGAGAAGTCAATCGTGGGTATGAGAGCAAATGAGCAAGACTCTAAGAGATCAACAAAGATTGGAGACTCCCAGTCAAATGTGGATGACGGTCGTGAAGAGTATAAAATTGAAACCCATTATGTGGACATGCATATGGATGTAGAAGGCACAAAAAATATTATAAAGAGATAAGTTGAGGCCTTTGCGTGTGAAGCAGAGAAAGATCATATAAATTCTTAAGAAATCCACTATAACAATGATGGATGGTGAAGCTGATAGTGACCTGTTTGAATCAAAGGTTGATACATTTAAGTTTGAGAATGAAAAAGAGATTTTTTCATATGAAGTAATGGTTTGTAGAGTTGAGAGTGCATCTCTAGTAAATTTAGCAACAACTGAAGAATTTGGTGAAGTTGAAATTGTTACTCAGCACATGCATGCTTATATATCTAACCAAAGAATTGAGGAAAATTATGTTGATGACATTTCTGTTCTCTTTTCTCAAATAGGGATTTATTGTATCAATTATGGAAAGTTCCATGTTCATGAAGAATTGAAGGTTGAAGTTGCCACTGTAAAAACAAGTTATCAAGAAAAGATGAGAACTTCTCATGAAGTGGTGTGTGAACTAGAAGCAACTGAGCTTGTCACTGATAAATCTACTAATGGAGCAACAAGTGGTTTGGTGGATCCAACAATTGAAATTTTTAATGTTAACTTTGATGAAGAACAATTAACTAGTGATGAGTGGTTGCACATGATGCAACAAGAAAAATCTCACTGATATGTTTTTATTTGGTAATAGAAGCCCACTTGTCTCTAGAAGCTAAGTGGAAGGCAACTTGTTTACAACAACAAAGGTTAGTAAACAAGTGGAAAATGAAGATTATGATGTGACAATAGAGGAAGAGAAGGTAGAGGTAGAGAAGGAAGAGGAAGAGGAGAAAGCTCTCATTGTAGAGCATAATGAATATGTTTTTAGAATTGATTTTGACTATGCAGGTAGACAAGATAGTAGACCGGTTACAATTATAGCTAAAAGAGAAGATGAAGAAAAAGTTGTAGGAATGGACATAGATGTTTTGGTTATCTTCTCTAGATATAGTAACGGTTTTGTAGGCTTCTCACCTACCTTTAATTCTAGCTCTTTGGATCTTGAAAATCGACCTCACCTTTAATACCAATATGATGTAAAAGCAAAGGAGGAAAACACAAAAAATTACACAGAAAGAATGTGAGTTGTTGCTCAAATACTCTATTAAACACAAAACTTGATTCACTCATATACATCTACCAAGTTGTGGCTTGTCTATTTTCTTGTTTCTTTTGCTACAATGACCCTTTCTTGTTTCTTTTGCTACAATGACCCAACCATAGGCATATAAACACATAAATTAATAAATATAGAATCATGCAAACTCTTACTAGACTTGACTTGAATCATCTCTTCATGCATTGCATACATAGAAAGTAATTACAATTTCTACCAATTTCTAATCCATCTTGAACTTCTTCTGACAATAAATCTTTTTGTGTTTAATAAAAATTAAAATAAACAAAATTACATCAATCTTTTTGCATGTTATGAATGTTTTTTTTTAAATTAATTAGTTTTATTATTATAGGTTTTATTAACGATTAATTGGTTTTGTTATTTTTATTATTAATTGGTTTACATAGAAATGCATATTTTTTAATATAATTTTCTTTTTAAACCTTATCTCCAAACCTTTCAAATAAATCTCCAAATATTTAACAAAACCTTTTATAAACTCTCCATAAATGTTTATAGTTTTTCCCCTTTTAAAACGAGTATGCTAATGCATGGAGACATTCAGACTTTTCAAACTTCGTAAATACTTTGTAACACGTTAATGCAGGCAAACGTGTGTGAATACGTTCATGGATTGAATTTTCAAACAATACGGGGCATTTTTTTTAAGTGGAGGGTCAATGCACTTGTCGACCAGGACAACATGGGGGCAAATTTAGAAGATTTGTTGTGTGGTAAGTTTGGCCAAATTTAGAAAATCAAATCATCTCAATTGTTTGTGTGGTAAGTTTGTCGGTTTATGAAATCATCTCAATGTTTGTACTTCAGGGTTGGGTCTATCCCCTTTCTAAAAGTGCCGCAGTTCTCTTTTTCTTACTGCTCTTTCTTCTGGCTCTCTACTCTTAGTACGTTGGAAGCTTTGCAGGCTGCTCACCTCCTTTTAATGTTGCCTTTTTAGAACTTGAAATTCGTACTAAGGTCTGATATTAATCTGATAGAAAGGTAGAGGAGTTGCTGCTTAAATATTTTATTAAACAAAATGTTTAATTCACTCACAAATTAAAGAGTTGCCATTAGTCTTTTTTCTTGCTTTTTTTCTACAATGACCTAATCATGAATATATAAATACGTAACTTACTAAATATGAAACCCTGCAGATTTTAATTAGACTTGACTTTTCTCTGAGTAACAACTTTTCTCTGAGTATTGCCAAAAGGCCGCAAGAGATAACGAGAAGACGAAGATGACGCCACATTCTGTCGGCAGTGAGAAATGATGAAGCGCTGAGCAATGCCAAGGGTGGTGTGTAAGGCAGTAACCCTTAAATGAGATTGAATTAAATTTTAAAAAAATCGAAAAGAAAACTACTTTTGTTTCGTGGACACAGGAGAATGTATTGCTTATATTCTTGAATGGAATTATTTCTGGAGCCTGGATTAGTTGGGAAGTTGCAAACCTGAAAATGGAACAACACTTTGAGATTAAGTGTGGATTGTGGATTTCTTTAAATATTTTGAGATTGAGTGTGGATTTTCTGAATATTTCAAGATTATGGGTAAGCTTAATTATTTGACCTGTTTCTTGGATCTCTTACCATCATTTTTTAGATTTCAGCTATGGCAGAATGAAGAGAAGGAAGCCTTTGCTACCGTTTTGGAAGCAAAAATTAAGTGGGAGCAGATCGGAAGAGGCGGAGTTGGCATGGAAAATGAAACAGGACAAATTGGGCTATTCACTTGCAGATTATTTGAATTAATTTTTATTGTCCTGGAAATATCAATATCAATGATATTCAAATTAATTATTGAAGAATAGGAATACGATGGCTGAGTATTGTGTTATTCACTTGCAGATGATTTGAATTAGTTTGTATTCTCAAGGAAATATCAATGATATTCCAATTATTTAATGATTATATGATTCTGATCGTTGCTGTCCACCGCATTCTCACCCAGACGTCCCGAGTTCGATGCCGGGGAAGGGACAATTTTTCACCCTCGCGTCCCGAGTAATTCGATGCAAGGGAGGGGCATATTTTCACCGCGGCACCCCGAGTTCGATTCCGGAACAGGGACATATTTTATGGAGCAGTTTCTCAAACACATTTGATTTATGAGCAGAAAAAAAACAAGAAATCAATATAAGTACTTGTATGCTTTTAGTTGTATTTATTTTAATATTCTTTTATACCAAATAACTTACTGGTTGGCCTTCGTCTCAGAGTTCGAAATAAAAGCAGGCCCACTACAAGGTAGGTCTCGTCTCAGAGTTGGAAATAAAAGCAGGCCCACTACAAGGTAGGTCTGAACGGTAGCTCGTGAAGTTGAGGAAGGCGCCTTGCAAGTTGCAGAGCCCTTCACGGTAGCTCGTGAAGTTGAGGAAGGCGCCTTGCAAGTTGCAGAGCCCTTCAACTTCACCCGCTACAGTCCCAGACCTACCCTGTCCCAGGCCTCTCAGCCACCCCGCCAGTGCTCCCGGTGCGTCATGGCAATTCCACCACAAGGTCTCTCTTCAGGGTCTCTCTTCAGGCTATCTCTTTGTGTCAGAGTTGGAAATAAAAGCAGGCCAACTACAAGGTAGGTCGGAACAGTAGCTCGTGAAGTTGAGGAAGGCGCCTTGCAAGGTGCAGAGCCCTTCAACTTCACCCGCTACGGTGCCGACCTACCGTGTCCCAGGCCTCTCACCGACCCCGCCACTTCTCCCGCTGCGTCATGGCAATTCCACCAAAGAAACACCATACAACATGTATATTCCTTCTACCTGCTCTTTATATTCTGAGTTTTCTACCCAAAGTCCGAGTTTCATCTTCAGTTTTCATAGTAAGCCGTCCTTCAGTTTTCATAGTAACCCGTCTGAACTTGATTTTTGAGTCGACTTTACTCTCCAAAGTTGAGTTTGAACTTGAGTTAGCCCGTCCTTTATTTTCACTTTACCCTCTAAACTGCGGGTTTGAATTAGAGTTTTGTAATAGAGCCCATGGTAGAGAGTGCAAGTTTGATCCACATGCACTTTGAATGCCGTCAACGCACATTATTAATATCTATATGCATGGTACAGTGATGTGCGGTTTAACGGTGGGTCTTTTCGGGCGAAGTCCAGGAGATCTCGGTTCAAATCTCACAGAGTACAGTGACCTGTTATGGTGGCGGCTAGAGGGGCGGACTCCCCTCCCGATGAGTCTGCTCTTGCTAAAATCATAGGATCTTAGTATACCCGATCTACAGGTGGTTGGTTATACTCTTGGTGTTATAGTGGCAGCTATGAGGTTTGATCCTGGGTCTCCCCTGGATCAAGCTTGATAGTTACCGATTCACCATGTGTTAAAAAAAAAAATATCTATATGCATGTATATGGTATATGTAGATAATATAACTATATAAATAAGTGATTTATATATACCATATAAATTTAAATTAATGTTTAAACCAATGCGCGTGGATGCTTACTTACCATGTAAATATAAATAAAATAATTATATAAGAAGGATTTCGGCGTAAATCACATCAAGAAAAACCTTTGTGGACGCTTTTCGAACTAACTAGTGTGGTTCAGGACAAGTTGAAGAGACAGATAAGTCTAGCATGTTAAATAGTCTGAGCAGAGACTCCAAGAGGTAAAACGTACTAACTGTTATTTCCTCACCCAAGAAACCAATCAAATTTCCATTTATTAATTTAATATTATTATTATTCTTACCATTAGTATTATTCCTCATAGTTATTATTTTATTTATGGAATAAAGTTGAACTAGGTAAAAAGTGAAATAAAATAAGGGTTAGTTATCTATTTATTTATTTAAATTATCAATTAATTATATATAAATATATATAAATAACTCACTAATATTCTTAATACTTATTATTTTATTTATGGAACTAATTTAAACATAAAATAACTTAATGTTTAGTTACTAAAGGTAATTCAATAATTTAAATTTATTAATAAATTTATAGAAAAATATATAAATATATAATTATTTTAATAATCATATAAAAATGAATATCATACTTTTTCTAAAGTTAGTTTAAAAAGTACCCTCATTTGTTTACCAAATTAATTATTTATTAAAATACCCAACTATATATGTATAAACATATATATCTATATATATATATATATATATAATAATATATTAATATATATATATATATATTTATAGAATAATATATATATATTGTTAGGTTGTTAATATAAATCAATAAACAATTCTAATGGTAGTTTTATGAAGGTGAAAATTATATATTAAAAATAAAATAAAATAAATAATAAAATAAATAAATAATAATATTGGTAAGTTACTTTATTTAAAAATAATTCATTTATCTAAATTATTAATTAATTATAAAAAATAATTTAATAATAACATTAGGTTGTTAAAAACGCTAGGATTAATATAAAAATATATAAATAAATAACACATTCTTTAAGGTTAGGTCAGGATTGTGTTGTAGTCCTTAGGAGGGCTAAGCCCCCTCGAAGGAACCTCAACAAGGAAGAATTATGTGCCCTGAAGTCCTTGAATCAAAATGAAAATATTGTCGTTCTAAAAGCTGACAAAGGAGGGGCTACGGTCATACTTAACAAAGATGATTACCATAGGAAGATGATGGATCATGTTCACAATAGTGGCAGTTATAAAAAACTGCCCAAGAACCCTTTGAAGAAGATCTCCAGGACAGTGGCTCTCGCCATCATGTCTAGTAACTTGGTGGGTTCCCTGTGCCACAAGCTCATTGAAAGTTGTCCCGTCGCTCCTAGGATCTATGGGTTGCCTAAGATTCACAAGGAAGGGGCCCCTCTGAGGCCTATCGTTAACACCATTAGTGGTCCAACCTACCTTCTAACCAAATATCTTGCCCTTAAACTTAAGCCCCTGGTTGGCCGCACTGAGTCCTTCGTGAAGGACTCTGCACCCTTCATCATGGAGCTTAAGGATATTAGGCTAAACCTGGAGGACATTCTAGTCAGCTTTGATGTGGTCTCCCTGTATACTTGCATCCCAATAAAGGAGGCCTTCGAAGTGATCTATCGCCTAAATGATCTCGATACCGCTCATCTGGTTGACATATGTCTCACTTCCACTTTCTTCTGCTTCGAGGGGGAGTTCTTCGAACAAACTTGTGGGGTAGCCATGGGTTCCCCCCTCTCCCCGATTGTTGCGAACCTTTTTATGGAAGATTTCGAAGCCAAAGCTCTGGCCTCTGCTCATCTCCTTCCCAAATTGTGGAAGAGGTATGTGGATGACACTAATGTCATCTGGTCCCATGGCCCTAAGGAGCTGGATCGTTTCTTCAATCACCTCAACGGTCAGTCCTCTGTCGTTAAGTTCACCATGGAAAAAGAGGTCAATGGATGCCTCCCTTTCCTGGATATTCTTATTTCTAAGAATAAGGATGGCTCTCTCTCCCACTCTGTGTTCCGAAAGAAAACACACACTGAGCAGTATCTGCATGCCAATTCCCATCATTTCCCGGCTCAGAAGATGGGTGTTCTCAACACCCTCGCTACTTGTGCCCTTAGGATTTCGGATAATGAGAGCTTGGATAAGGAGAGATCCCATCTCCTTGATGTCTTTGTGGAGAATGGATATAGTAGGCGCCTTGGTCAAAAGGCTTTCCTTAAAGCCTCTAGAAATGTGTTAATTAGGAAAGAGCCTAAAGAGCGTAGACTAGATGTCCATCTTCCCTATGTCCAAGGTACCACAGATAAGATTGGTCGGATCCTTATGAGATTTGATATTCCCTCAACCTTCAGGCCCCTCAGCACCATTCGTAATTCCCTCCGATCGGTGAAAGATCCCGTTAACCCTAAGGATATGAAGGGTGTTTATTTGATCCCTTGTTCCTGTGGGACGCCCTACATCGGGGAGACAGGGCGCTCTATCCAGCAAAGAATTAGCGAACATCCAGCTGACCTGAGACACGGGAGAACCAAGTCTTCAGCTTTAGCAGAGCATGTGAATAAGACCAAGCATCAGGTCTGTATAGAGGAGGCCAAGGTCGTGGTCAAGGTTGCTCAGTTCCACCATCGTAAATTCAGGGAGGCTATTGAAATTGAAAGAAGGCCTAACAATCTCAACAGGGACGATGCTTGGAAGATCAGTAGATGTTGGATCCCTGCCCTTGCGTCTTAGTGTTTTTCCTTTCCTCCCCCCCCTCCCCCGGTCTCTCTTTTCTTTCTTTTTGCGCTTTCGTCGTTTGCTCCGGGCACCTTCCTGGTGTCATTTTCCTTCTTATTCCATGGTGTTCTATTTGATTTTTTCCGTTCCGCATCCTTTTTTTTTTTCTTCTTGGTTGCTCTTCTGGTTTGATGTTTTGTCCGAATTTTGATATCATTATGTATATTCTGAACTTATATATATATCTATACCTATAATATAATATATATATATATATTATATATATATATATAGTATTAGAATTTTTAGCAAGTAAGCTCTCTTCTTAATTCTACCATATATAATTGTATATTTATTATTTTACTATCCAACTTAATAATAATTACTTTGATTTATTATATATATATATATATATAAATATTATATATTATATGATATAGATAAATTTAGTAAACAAATAAATTAAAAATGTTTGAACTAACCTTAAAGAGTATGTTATTTATTTATATATCTTTTTATTAATCCTAGCGTTTTTAACAACCTAATGTTATTATTAAATTATTTTTTATAATTAATTAATAATTTAGATAAATGAATTATTTTTAAATAAAGTAACTTACCAATATTATTATTTATTTATTTTATTTTATTTTTAATATATAATTTTCACCTTCATAAAACTACCATTGGAATTGTTTTATTGATTTATATTAACAACCTAACATATTATTATTATTATTATTATTATATTTTATATATATTATTATAATATATATATATATATATTTATATATTTTTCTATAAATTTATTAATAAATTTAAATTATTGAATTACCTTCAGTAACTAAACATTAAGTTATTTTATGTTTAAATTAGTTCCATAAATAAAATAATAAGTATTAAGAATATTAGTGAGTTATTTATATATATTTATATATAATTAATTGATAATTTGAATAAATAAATAGATAACTAACCCTTATTTTATTTCACTTTTTACCTAGTTCAACTTTATTCCATAAATAAAATAATAAATATGAGGAATAATAGTAATAGAAAGAATAATAATAATATTAAATTAATAAATGGAAATTTGACTAGTTCCTTGAGTCAGGAAATAACCGTTAGTACCTTTTACCTATTGGAGTAACATGCTAGACTTATCTGTCTCTTCAACTTGTCCTCACGATGAACCACACTAGTTGGAAATCCTTCTTATATAACTATGATTCTTCACAGAAGCCTCAATTCTACAATAAATAAAAATTCTATCTTAATAATACTACTAAAATAAGATAAAAAAATAAATACTTATCTAATTTATCTTTATGATTGATGTGGCCTTTACGGTTAAAAGGGATTTTTTAATAGAAAAATGAATAAATAATTAAGTTAAATTCTAATGGTATTGATGTTTACGTTGAAAGAAACATGACTTGCCATTTTTTTTTAAGTTTTTTTTTAGCGTTTAGATAGTATTGATAAAACTAATAATAAAACCACAAATATCAATCTAAAATTTATCTTCTCAATCTTAAGTTGTATTTAACATTAGTTAAGATTACTAACTTCTACTGGCTAGAAATAATAATCTCTAACAATAATTTTTTCGGAAGATAGTGAAAACATTTTTTTGACTTATTTTGAAATTTAATGCTCATATTTATATGAATTTCTAAATATAATTATGTTATAATTTTAGAACATGTAGATTTTGGTAAAAGCTAAATAGTAAAACTCTTGCATTAAGAAATAATATAAAATTATCAATTTTATGTTTTCAAATCACAAATTAAATGGATTTACCAAGCACATTAAAAAGTAAGACTAATATCTTTAAATTTAATAGTAATCTTAACATAAAATTATCAATTTTATATTCTCAAATCACACATTAAATGGATTTACCAAGCACATTAAAAAGTAAGACTAACATCTTTAAATTTAGTATTAATATACTTAACAATGATTTTCTTCTCATAATCTAAGTAGAATTTACTAACATTTAAATAATAAAATACGAGACATTGTAAACTATCCGTAATTACCTCAATTGATGCAAAAGAAAAAATTCATCTAATAAAATTGTTCTAATTGTGACAACCCTTTTCTCATTTTGTGTATGAAAACAAACTAATATATATCCCTAGCTAGAAAAAGGTACTAATTCAAGGATAATATCGATATTTGGTTGGAAAAAGTAAATATGTAGATGTATACTTCAATTTACTATAGCGAGACTTATTTAGAATGATAATGGCATGCATGCCAGCTAATTTTGGGGCGTATTATACTTATACATCCATTAGAAATGTGTTTACTATTCCATTTTTAGTGAAATAAACATAATCATACAGTCTATCTTATAACCCATGTCAAACGTTTTGAGTTTAAATATAGTATCATAGGAACCTGTTATATTTTTCCTAAATGAAATTACTACTTGCATTGCAACTCACTCTTACTGTATAATCAAGATGAATTAATAAATGAAAAAGAAAGAGTATATTAATAAATATTGAGAAGTATAATAGTGTTTGGTATACCCTTGAAAATAATAAATATGCAGATGTATTTTTAATGGCATGCATGTCCACTAGTTGTAGCATATATTCATACTTACATATTTATCGACAATGTGCTTACTACTCGATGATTAGTTAAAGATGAGTAAAATTATACTACCTATCTATAGGCCATATCAAATGTTTTGGTTCTAAATAGAGTTTCATACAAACATGTTATATTTTTGAAATACTAGGACTAGTTGCAATGCAACTCTCTCTTGCCATGACATTGAATAAATGAAAATTAAGTGGAGATTAATAAAAAATAATGAAGGAAATAGATAATAATGAGAAGGAGATTGAGATTAGTTTTAAATAAATAAGTGTAATAATTGAAATTCAATTCTTTGTTTTTGTTTGTCTTGAACTTCTGTAGTTTCTTTTATTTTTATGTAACTTTTTTTATATGTCAACAACATGACCAAATAAAAAAAATGAGGAAAAATATTATGAGTGTTGAAATGATTAATTAACTAAATATCAACATCAAATATTGATAGGAATTAGAAAATAAATTATTATATTTAGAAGAAAACTTATTGTGAAAAATGGGTGGTAGGAGTGGAGTGGTTGTCATGACCCTAAGGGAAATTCAATAATTTTTTATGTATGACTTTCCTTAATCCATCAAACAATTAGACTATGACATACACTCCCTTGTGTGTTGTATCTTAGCTAAGGAAGATTTATAACTCTTTCATTTTTAAGGGTTCCATCATCATCATTAATGAAAATATGGATAAAAATACTCCTAATGTGTCATAATTAGAAGATATCATTTCTAGAATCAAGAAAGAAACCAATTTCTTCATAAGAATGTCCTTCTATATCAAGAAATATTTAAGAGAGGAGGAAAATAAATAAGTTGAATGATTGAGTAAGATTAATGCTTGCATATTGGTCAAAAATTGGTGTTCAAGACTATTTCCATCTCGTAAATTTTTTGCTTCAGCATATTTGAATGCACATTAAATGTTGACATGACTCAACATTTGATTATGAGTTGGAAAATGTTTGGGATGGGAAACTTTTGATACACACAACACCATCCCCTTGTTTGAATCAATTTTGGCTAATGGAAAATTAATGTTGCTTTGTGTTTTGGTAGATTTAGAATGGTATAATGATAGGGCTAAAGATTGAATGTTGCCATATTCTAGGCTGGTTGACTCCTGCACTTGTTGATTGTTAAGTCTCTTGGTTAACTTTGACAAGTTCATTCATTTAAGTTTGCATTAGATGTGTCTCTTCCTTTGAAATAGCCTCCTACATGAGTTTAAATCTTGGTACTTTTAGTCTACCATACATCAATTCTTTGGCTTCTTTTTATCTTAACAAATTATGAAATTTACTAGACTTCTTTCAACCAAATTGTTTTGGAGAGCTTGAGGCAATTTGTCAAAGCAACCACCATTTTTATTTGGGAAACCTTTGCAATAATTTGATGTCAACATGGGATTTTATTCCTTTCCTGAATTGACAATTTATGTCGATAGTTTCCTATCCAAAAAATGAGGTTGGTCATAATTATGACATTCTACATATTCTTATCGAAGTTGCTTTGAAATGTTTAGAGGCTAGTTGTTTTAGGGAGACTGTGATTAAAATAGATTTTTCCATGTTTGTATTTCATTTCGAAAGTCTAGAGCCCTAAATCCAAATACAATGTCACAATTTTATATTTGTTCAAAATACTTAGGAAGGGACTCAAAATTATAGGCATAATGAGTATGCCACTAAAATTTTGATCTCATATTTCAAGAAGCTATTATTGTTGAAAATTTTCCATAACATTGTTGTCACTAGAAGACTTGGCTTTCTCTATTAGAATCCTCTTTAAGTTCATTGTACATGTTTATTTAATATGCATAATCAATATTTTCATGATCTCAAAGGATCATGTGTTGACCGTGAACATCTCATTGAAGTTAACTAAAGTGCTTTACTTGAAGTTTCATCTGAATAGTAGTGATTGAGTAGGCTGTCATAAAACAAAACAATAATACCATAATCATTTTAGTGCATCAGAAGTAGCGAGTAGATTTGGAGTAGGTTGCAAAAGTGTGCACTCATCCAATGTATGGACTCTTTATAAATAATATCTAATAAGAAAGAAACAAAGAAGTCATTTTAGGTTGAAGCAAAGGAGGAAGAGATTGTCCACTAGTTAAGAGATCAAATAAAAGTTGAACGACAAAGTTCCCCTCACCATGAAGAAGAATAAGAAGATGATGGTAACCCTATTAATCCCCATTAAGATTATGTACTTTAAAATTATATGTCTTTTAGAGGTCTATGGGAACATGTAGAGAAACATGGAAGATCTATTTTATAATGGGATTTAGACCAATGTGCAATGTCCTTTTGTAGTGCTATGGAAGCTTCTAATGTACTCACCAAAATATACTCACATGATAAGTGTTATTTGATTGGAAATAACCAAAATAAACACATTATATAGAAATTATAAATTAATATAAATCCTATAATAATTATAAATAATAATAATGAAAAAACTTTAACAATAAAGAATCAGCCAATTGTAGAACATCATATGAAAAGTTTCTTTATAAATTTATCATTATTTAAAATAACTCATTAACTTAATTTGTTTTTTTGGTTTGTCAAGGGTTCTCCATAGATTACTTCAGCCTTAACGTGTGGCTTGAAAAGCATAATCCATGGGTAACTAGGAAAAAATACAATCCAGAGGTAATTAGGAAAAAGCACAATCGAGAGGCAATTAGGATCACACGTTTGACTTTTACATCATAGAGTGACTCAAGAGTACAACCCATATCACCGTCTATTCTATACCTCTTGTTCCACTCAAAAAATATCTTATTATTTAAAACATTTATTATTATTTCGTTAAAGTAAAAGGTTAATTTATTTTATTAGGAAAATAATGTTTTCTTCCTTATTTTTCAATGTATAATTAATTTTGTTTTAAATGGGTTCTATTTTTTTGAATTGTAAGTTTTTTTTCAATTTTTTAATTTTTTTTTTGTGTCTTAATACAATATTATAAAATGTAATTGTTTTAAATGAGAAAATGATTTATTTTATATCTTATTAATTTATTTCATTTTATTAAGGGAAATCTTGTTGTGTTAAGATTAAGAAAATAGGCTGAGTAGGTTTAACGGTTAAAATATGTTTTAAATGATAGAGGTGACAAGTTCAAAATTAGAGGGATAGTGTAGGTATGTGACTAGAATGTAGGTTGTTTCGTCATTGTTATTCGAGGAAAACTTTACCACCTAGACAGTTCGTAGTTTTTAATAAAAGACATATTTTCATTAAGAATCATTGTTATTCAAGAAAAACTGCTTTTTATTTTCACTTTCCCGTGCAAAATGTGTGTTTCTAAATGTTGACACTTAATCATTGTGATTGGGTGAATATATGTACATAGATAAATAAATAATATGAACAGTCATCGGGAGATGAACTAAACAGTCTCTCCCTCATGTATATAATGAAGATCTACCTGATGGAATAAAATATATGAATCATTTTTGCCTTGAGGAGTTACTGCCTAGCCTAACATGGTATCATAGCCAACTCCTTTCTTTAGCTTTTATGCCCTTTGTAACTCCCTACTCTGCTCCTCCATACAATAAGTTGTCCATATAATTCACTGCCCACCTGTACACTTGTCTGCTACACTTCCTTCAACCATTGACTGCACTCTCTAGCTCTTTGGATTGTCCATAAATGTTAGTGGTTGCACCTCCTCTACCAATGGTTCGCTGTTATCATTTACAAATTTATCCAACTGTATACGGCAAGGATCACTGCGCCTGCCAGGAGTTGTGACTGTTCCCTCACAACTCCTCATCCCTCGAATCCCTTCTCATCGCTTTGGAACTTGATTCTCATTGTTTCTACCCATTCCATTTTTTCCCGTTTCGCTTGACCAAACAACCCGAAACATTAAAAAGCTTCAAATATCTGCAACACCCACACCGTACCAAAAGAAATATGATGCATATTTCACTTTGTGTCATGTTTTACCCGCTTTATGTTTGTTTATTTTTTTTGTGCAAGTCATTTTAAATTACCCATATTTTTTTGTGCAAGTGATTTAGAAATACCTTGACAACAACAATCATTATTAATTAGACCCGTCCCGATGTCAAGGAGTTGTTCTTGATAGGAGCAACTTCCAAACTTGGCCGTGCTATTGCTCTTTATATTTGTAGAAAACAAGTTTGTGTGTTGATGTTAACTTCTTCAACAGAATGCTTTCAAGTGATTCAAAGAGAGGCTCCAATCAAATGTCAAAAGTTCCTTTTTCATGTTACAAAGTATCAAGCTGGTAAAAAGCCTTGAGAGAGGCTCGACCTCGAAAGGATTTGTGAAGCGTTGAGTGTGACAAAATAATCGCTGACACATTTTCAAGTTCTAGCTCAAGTAGCTATGCAGAGGAGCAATATTTCAATTTTGAGCCTTTATTTTACAATTATATTCTCCTTCTAGTTTTGGTTGATGAGGGCCTTACATCTTCATGTTGCAGTGGTCATAATGCTTGGTAGATTTTTATAACTTATGAAACATGTATCTTATTATGTTTGCATGAATGTGTAGTTGGGTGTTCTCCAAAAGGCAGTGTTGAATAAGTTTGTGGTTTTAGAAAATGTCCAATGTTGCTGCAATAACCATATGGGTTGAGCTCTTGTTAAAAATAAATAAAAAATCAAAAGCACATTTTTTTTCCAGCAGAAGTATTTTTTACAGTATGCATTCAATCATATCCATGGTGGGAATAGTTCTCATTGGTAAGGAGAACTATCTTGAATGGTCCCGAATGATAAAACACACCCTCATTTTCAATGAGTTGTGGAAAGGAGTGTGTGTCGAAGACAGAGACGATGAACCAGTATAGCCTACCTCAGACAAAGAGCTCGTCATTTGGGAAAACAAGAACAACAAAGCTTAGGCATTAATCACATCATCTATAAATGAAGAGGTGAGACACCATATTTGTCATATTCAACTGCCTTTGAAGCCTTACAAAATTTGAAAGTACTCTATGACTCACATTCTGCAATTGAAGTTGTTCAACTCATGATTAAACTCTTCACTCTTGAACTGCAAAATAATGATCCTCTTGTTCTTGCGTTTGAAGTAAAGTCTATAATGCATGATATTAAATCCACTAAGGTTGAATTGGATATTCCTTTTATCGCTTTTCTCAAGGCACTTTATCCTACTTACTCCAATTATCTTGTGTCATTGCAAGCAAATGGTAATCTCAAAGATATCACCTTTGGCTCTCTTGTGAAAAAGTTTGCTGAAAGAGAGAAAGCTTTTGGAAAGAAGACAGCCCCTGAATCTTCTGAAGAGGTTGCCTGCCTTCCTCATAAAGAAAATCATCCTGCTCAAGATTCTTCAAGAGGAAGAGGTGGTCGAAGAGGAAGAGGAAGATATTTCAGAGGTGGGGGGGCAAACATTCTCAAGGAGAAAAGGCATATTTGCACTACATTCGCTGCAAAAGAAATGGATCACATGATGCCTCTACATGCAAGCTATCATGGGACAAAATTGAGCAGAAAAGAAACCAAAATAAAGGTAAAACTGATGATACAGAAAAAGGTAAAGTACTTGAATCCGCTCACTATGTTGTGGCACAATGTAACATTGGAGTAAATGAATATTTATTTAATGCTTCACTTGCTTCTTGGAAAAATGATTGGTTTCTTGATTCAAGAGCAACCTGCCACATGACTCATAGAAAAGTTTTTTTTGAAGAATTTACTGACAATGTTGATGGAGCAGTATACTTTGCAGACCAACCAAAAATCAAGCCATCAAGGCTTGGCACAATCAGGCTTAAACTGCTTGGTCTTCCAAACTTTCTTCTGTATCATGTTCTATATCTCCCACAACTCAAGAGAAACTTGTTGCCCTTGGTCCACATCTGCTAGGAAGGCCACTCCATTCATATGTTTGATGGCCAGCTTGAGGTAAGAAAAGCATCTGACCACTCACTTGTCATGAGAGGAATAGAAGAAGAAAGGCTTCTCAAGCTGTAAGGAGCCTCTCCTCATGCACAAAATTTCTCATACAATTCTCATCATGAAGAAGGTACACTTCCATCAAGTTTATTATGGCATGCTAGATTTGAACATTTGAACTATGACAGTCTCCGCTTGTTGAAGAAAAAAAGTGTTGCTGGTTTGCCTACAATTCCTAGGAAGCTTAAGCAATGTGATGCTTACATTCTAGGAAAGCATAGCAAACAGTCTTTTCATGATTCACATTCAAGAGCACATAGAAAACTTGAACTCATTCATTTAGATTTATGTGGTCCAATGCATGTTCCTTCTGCAAATGGAAATAAATATATGATAACATTTATTGATGACTACACTAGAATGTGTTGGGTTTATTTATTGAAGAACAACTCTGATGCTTTTCAAACATTCAAGAGTTTTCATAAATGGATTGAAAATGATGCACAATCTCATATTGGATCTATGCGCACTGATAATGGAAAAGAATACATATCAAATGAATTTGAAAACTATCTTTGCCAACATGGGATCAAACATCAAACAATTGTGCCTTATATTCCCCAACAGAATGGTGTAGCTGAAAGAATGAAATGATAATGTTTTGGGCTGATGTTGTTCTATGTGCTGCATATATAAAGAATAAATTTCCATCTAATGCTATAAGAAACAAGACTCCATATGAAATGTGGTATGGACATGTTCCTTCGGTAAAGAATCTCAGGGTCTTTGGTTCCACTTGTTATGTCTTGATACCAAAGGTACATAGGAACAAACTTGGTGCTAGAAGTCATAAGTGTATCTTTCTGGGGTATTCAAACACCTCTAAAGCATACCATCTCTATGATGAAGTAAATAAGAAGTTTATTGTATCTAGAGATGTAATTTTTCTTTAATCATCCAAAATTTACAATGTGTTGAGCGGAAACTTGATCGCTTGGATAGATTCGCAAAAACAAAATCATTTCAAAAATTTGATAATCAGATTCCACACCTTGAAGGGGGGATTCCTATACTAGATCAACATGTGGAATCTTCTTCTGAAGAATACTCTCCCCCAACTGAAACTCCAACAACGGATGATGATTTAGGTGATGTAATTGATAGAATTGGGAGACTCAATCTTGATTCAGTCCCAACTCAATATACAGAGCAGCCTAGACCATCTCAGAAAGGTCCCCCAAAGTGGCTGACAAATACACTTGAAAGTGTTCATCCTGATGAAATTGGAAAAACGGGAACGAGAAATTCAAACCGACAAAATGGAGGTGATGTAGATGACTATAATTCACCTGTTGATATGGATGTTTTTTATGATTGTGAATTGAACCTGTCTACAGATTTTGAACCAAATTCGTTTAAAGAAGTTGCTTCTCATGATGAATGGAAAGAAGTGATGCAAAAGGAGTATGATGCCCTCATAAAGAATGGCACTTGGAAGCTGGTTGATCCTCCATTTGGAACCAAACCAATTGGCTGCAAGTGGGTCTACAAGAACAAGTACAAAGCTGATGGCTCACTTGAAAAGCACAATGCTAGGCTTGTGGGAAAAGGTTTTGCGCAGAAGGAAGGGGTCGATTATGAGGAAACGTTTTCCCCCACAGCAAAATGGGCCACCCTCCGGACACTCTTTGCACTAGCATCTCAGAACGTTTGGAAAGTCTATCAAATGGATGTAAAAACTACCTTCTTGAATGGAGATCTAAAAGAGAATGTTTTTATGTCCCAGCATAAAGGATTTTCTGTGAAAGGACATGAACATAAAGTATGCAAACTTGTTAAGTCCTTGTATGGCCTCAAACAAGCACCACACGCCTGGTATGAAAAACTAACTGAGCATCTTCTGAAACTCAACTTCAATCATTTTGATCTTGATGATGCAACTTTATTTGTCAAGAAAGTTGGCAAAACAGTTGTATGTCTTGTGGTATATGTAGATGATCTTTTAATGACAGGGAACAATGAAAGCTATATTGCATCCATAAAAAATAATTGGGAAAAAGTTTTGAAATGAATGATTTGGGCTATGTTCATTACTATCTTGGCATTGAAGTAACCCAACATCCAAAGTCCATATTTCTTTCTCAAAAGAAATACATTGGAGATTTGTTGAACAGGTTTGGCATGACAGAATGCAATCATCTCACTACTCCAATGGAACAAAACTTAAAGCTCACATCTATTGAAGGAAAGGAATTTGAGGATGCAACAAAATATAGACAGCTTGCAGGAAGTCTCATCTACCTCACTACTACCAGACCAGACATTTCATTTGTTGTTGGAATCCTCTCCAGGTTTATGCAAAAGCCTTGTGAGGGACATTGGTCT
>APFE031130927.1:0-14647 GCA_000404065.3 Pinus taeda
GCATGTCATGCTCAGCTTTCAAATTTGTTTAATGTTTATGTTTTCCACTGTCTAAAGAGGATTCAAAGTCATTGTTTGCCCTCTTTAGCTTCTCCTCTTTCCTCCTTGATCATCCATCTCAGCTAAAAGCATCAGCACAAACTCCTACCTTGCCCCAAAGATCCACCTACAAAAACTGAGCTCAATCCCCGCACCCTAAATTGCAGATCCTCAACTTGCCACCAAAAAACCCCAGAAAACCCCCAAATCAACTTTCAAATCAGTTTACTAGCCAAATATCTGTGTTACCTTGATTGGTCATCTCTTCCCATTGAAAATTTAACGATATTGACCGGAGAGAGCCTTCTCATACCCCGTAGGGCTAGCTACGAGGTGAAATGGTTTGATGTTGCCTTGAAGGTTTTCCTTTCTCAGCCTGAGGTGAAATCTCAAGCGCTAATAGAAGGTTTCAGGAAAATCCAAAGGAAACTCATCTTCAAGCAATTAAAATAATTTTCAAGTATCTACAAGTAACTCAAAACTATGGAATATGTTATCTTAGAGGTACAGATCTCACGCTTCATGCATACACAGATGCAGATTGGGCAGGAAGCGTGGATGACAGGAAAAGCACTAGTGGTGGTGCATTCTTCATGGGTCCTAGATTAGTATCATGGTTCAGCAAGAAACAAAGCTCTATTGCATTATGTACAGCTGAAGCAGAATATGTAGATGCTACATCTTGCTGCACACAACTCCTTTGGATGATGCAAACATTGCAAGATCTTCAAATCACTTGTACTCCACCTATCTCCTTTTTTGGGATAATACAAGTGCAAGCAGTATTTCAAAGAATCATGTCATGTATTCAAAGAGCAAGCACATTCTGATCAAGTATCATTTTCTCCGAGAACAAGTACTTGATCAAAAGGTCAAATTGGAGTATGTTCCCTCTAAGGAACAAGTTGTTGATATCCTCACCAAACCACTACCCAGGGAGACCTTTGAATACCTCAGACAGAAACTGGGGGTAGTTGATGCATCATCTTGTTGTTGAATATTATCTGGTTCAAAGACTATTGTATGCAAGTTTCATATGGGGTGTATGTGTACATACACTACTTTATGTGGGTTTGTCAGAGACCTTCTAGCATAGGTTCAGGGGGAGCATATATTCTTCTAATAATGCATTGCTGCCATTATCATAGAAGATCTTAGTTCAATTTCAGGAGGAGCAAGTGCAGAAGGAGAACATGGATTCTGATCTGAATAATGTTGCTGATGTTTATGTCTCTATGTCTTATATTTCTTTTGTCAAGGTCATGTAACGACCTATTTTGGTTGCCCCACTATGCCTGGGATGGATAATGTAGTGTGCTCATTATATCATGTATCCCCACTTGGTTGGGAGTTGTATGTATGAGTCTTTGGTGATAGAGAGGTCAGTTATGATTTCTTCTATAGAACATCTTCTTGCAGATCTTGCCTATTTGCTAGGGGGAGCTTTGATAGCACAGCAGAACAGAGATTTCAACATGTATTCAAGGGGAGCATAACCCTTTGCCCTTGATGACAAAGGGGGAGGAAAGATCTTGAGTGACTTTGGGTTTCCATCAAGTCCAAAGGGGGAGATTGTTGGCATTATGGCACTAATTTGGCTCGATGAAATAAGTGTTGTCCTTGATGGAAATTCACTCAAGCTCTTAGAATGGTAGAAAATGGTAGGTGCGCAGGTTCCTGATCTCAAAGATGCGGTCATCAACAAGTTCCGCAGATGTGCCGTTTGGAAGTTGCGGACAAGTTCACAAGTGTACCGTTCAAAAGATGCGGACCCCCAGTTCACACACTTTCATGTAGAGAAAAGCGCACGCACGTGGGAAATCTTATGAGTGGTCCATGGTATTTAGTCTGATGCTTTTGAACCTAAGGTTTGGTCCATGGTTTTTGCATCTAAAGTTTTGAACCTTGGTTTGGATCCCTTGTATTGGGTTTCTATGGTTTTGGTCCATGGTTTGTGTAAGGGTTTGTGTATAAAAAGGAAAGAATATTATTTGGCTGGGCACTCATGTGTTGAATATCTTAAGAGCAAGATCTGAAATTCTGGTGCTCGATTGGTGAATAATAGCTGGATCTAAATTAAGGAGAATCCTGAGCATTATAAGGCAAATCTACTAATAAGACGAGATCTCCTTGGCACATGGTCAGATCTTTGAATTTGATAGTCTGGGATATAGTTGAGGACTAATAAAGTGTCTATACCCAGAGGTCCACAGGCGAGATATGACATAGGTGTGGAGGTGCGCAGTCTAGTTGACAGCGTAGGTGAGGAGGTGCGCAGAACATAAGACGCAGCAGTGCGAAGGTGCACAGAACAGAAGACGCAGTAGGTGCGGAGGTGCGCAGAAGATAAGATAGAGCAAGTGCGGAAGTGCGCAAGCTCGACATAGCAGAAGTGTGGATATCCTCAGGTTTCTATTGGTGAAGTTAGGGACTTTTCTTGAAATATTTTTAGTTTCCTTTACTTATTACTGCTGAGTTCAGGCTTCTAAATTTGTGTATGGTTCCTGTGTATTGAGAAGTTATTGACTTAGTATTTGTACAAGGAAGTTGGGTGATTTCAGATCTATTTGATGTTTGATTGATATTCATGGATCCAGTTTGAAAATTTATGAAACGAGGTCCTTGGAAGAAAAGAGAAGGTTGTAGCCTTCTGCAGGTTGAAGCCTGCGTGCTAGTATAGGACTGCACTAGTACAATATCATTGTAAAAGAAGTTTATAATTGAAAGAAGATAGAGACATATTGCAGCAGGTGGTTTTCACCCACATTGAGTTTCCACCTTATATCTTGTGTCCTTTGGTGTGATTGTTGCTCTATTTTTTTGTTGTTCCTGTTTGCAATAGTTCTAATGATCCACATCTGAAGAATATATTAAATTATAAGGTATAAGCAAGTTTCATCTACACAAATTGAAAAGCGTTTGATAATATTGATTCACCCCCCTCTCAGTATTATTTTCAACACCTTCCTCATAGGGAGCTTCTTCCTCTATTGGGTGTGCTACTCGTCGAGATGTTAGAGACATTCCAGGAGGTCTTTCCAATTCCACATCTGCAAAATTAGCATAAGTAAACTCTCAAATACACTTCAAAAAAAATCATAAAACTTGAAAAGTTCCAAGAAACAATTTTTTACCTACATTGGTCCATTGTATACTAAGTGATAGAGGAAGATCTAGGTCTCCTATGAAGTTTGTACCCGCATAGGCATAGGCATCTACCACAACCATCTTTTGGCATAACCAACTAAAGAACACTAGAGGGAAATGCATCCGTTGACCTCCTCTAGCTAGAGACATAATCTCACTCCATCTTAGTAACCTTGGATCTCCCAGAGCTGGATCGTCCACCTCTATCCAACGATAACAAAATAGAGGCACACTCTCCAAGAAGAGTGTGCTAAGATTGATCCAAACTCAAACTGCTTCAAATGATCTATTTGACACTTGGTCAGCTATTTTTTCATGTTAACCAACAATCCTCTGCACCAATTAAATACAGTTGGAGTAAGACAGTACACTACGTATTGGAACTGAGATTTCGTTGCCTCATGCAACGCTTGAGCCCCAGCTATATAGGTCATGGTATGTAGAATAGTAGTCAAGGGTAGCTTTTCAATGGTTTCTATCTTAACCTTTCCACTCATGGTTGTTTATGCATCCACAGAATGCCTTCTCATCAGTGTACTAGTGCTCTCTCCTCCAGTACAAGCTATGAAGAGTTGGATCCTCTCTCCTCCCCTCGATAGTCCAATGATGAAATAGATGTTATATACCTCTATTTCAAGTTCTTGATGTCAAATAATGAAGATCTTGTGATCGACATCTGAAAATCCTATGAGATACTATAGCAACTCATTCTCAACTCCGAGTCTTGGGGTCTAAAATAACTTCAGCAATCCACAGTCCCTCAAAGCGTTAATACATGCTACACTTTGAGCAGCTTGGTGGTATTTGCCTCGTGGACTCTCTCTTTCCATTCAATGGCCATATTCGTTGAAATCTCCTACAAATAATGCATAAATAACATTTAGAAGTCTTTCAATGGATTAAAATTTTGAAAAAAATGATTAAGACAGAGTATTTCTTGTTTTATTTTTGACTCTATGCCTAGCGTGACTGTACGAATTGTTTTCGTTCTGGCATCACGAGGGTCTTTTGGGCTATCGAGTTATCAATGTCGATCCGATGATTAGACTCGCATTGATCGCCCCAAATAATAAAAATGAAAAACCTCCTATTAAATAGTCAAGACTTCTATGAAATGGAAAACAAATGGTATGAAAACAAGAGAAAGGGAATAGATCTTACCTTCAACTGACGGTTCGCAAAATGGTGTCCCACATATTCCACACTTCTTGCCTAAAGAATCAAAGAAAATAGGGTAAATACACTCTCCAAATTACCCAAAGCGAAATGGAAAAATGTTTTTATGTTTTGTCTATTTATAAGTTTTCAAATAAATTTGTACCAATTTATTATTTTTCTCGATATCAGTGATGTGTGGTTGTCTTTGTGGAGTTACAGGATCTTTTGGTGGTAACAATGATCATTCTTGACCGATTCAACAACTTTTATTTTATCCCTTTTTCGGACTCCTTAAAAATAAATGTAAAAGGAACCCTCCTAGAGTCATCTTTAAGCTCTTTTTGGACTCTCAAAAAATGAAAAGATCGTCGAGTACTAGTCTTTTCGAACCCGTTAAATTAAATGAATGGATGTCATCTCAATATATGTTTACCCATTTCTCAGGTTGGGATTAACTATTTATGAAAAAGGTTCACCTTGGTCGACATGGTCAAGAGGTTATCTAAAATATTGTTTTCTACCTTTTCGAGTTCGAGAGACAAATTATGAAAAGGGACATGATGCAGTTTTCATTTTCGTCTCTTTTTCGAACTCTCTAAATATGAAAAAGACACCAAGTTACTCTTCCCTCGGACTCATAAAAAATTAAAATGACAAAAGTCTTGTCACCATGACAAGACCAAGTTTCTCCTTCCCAGGACTCATAAAACTTATTAGGATGGATTCATTCCAAGAATGAACTTATATGACAAGTATATGCTATCCCCTTCAAGCTTCTGATTAAAAATTATTGGTGTACTCACTAGAAATAGTGGCGAAAAAGTGTAAGTGAAAGATCTCTTGTATAGGCAGCATGTCGCTTTTGAACATGACACTCATCCATTTCTCGTGTTAGGTTTGGGATATCCTCACTGAGTCACTTGTCCTTCTAGGTTTGAGTGATTCGTTTTTCCTCTCATATCACTATTCCACTTCATCGTCGTGACCTTTGGTCCTATGTTGAGTCACATTCTGCCACACTCTGGAGTCGTGTCGCTGATATTTCAAGAGAATTATTATCTGCAATTTACTACCTATACATTGTCTAACCTTTTTCTATAGTCCTGGATCATAATCGTTTATTCCACTTTATTCCTTGTTTCATGTCGATAATTAGGGAATCATTATGGCCCTCTTTCGACAAGTCATTTCCTGTTGACTTCATCTCATTATCTAGGAATATGACTTAGAAACTCCCTTTCAGTACCTTAGAGTGTGCATGCCTTAATGGCAAGTTCTTCGCATTCAATGATAGGTTTTCATCATTGGCCTTCGATCAAATGATTCCACGAGTGTTCGACTTTAGCTTCATTTTCACATTCACAGATTGTATTGTCGTACCTTGAGAGCCATTGTCATTATTGGTGGTTTCTCTCGTGCTTATTAATGGTTCACATAATTGGCTAGTAATCAGGTGGTTTTCTAGCATGTTCAACTTTCACACATTCATTCGCATGTTAGAATTCATACTTTGATCGGGTTGGGTTGGAGTGAAAGACCCTGAGTTTTGTTTGATATAGCTCAAGCTGCGTGGAGTTATGTATTATTCATGATTGTATACATGTTTCCTCTATATTGATGGTTATGACCATACGATGGGACCTAATATCTATGATGATGATGATCCTTCTATATCGGGTGGCTATGTCCATACCCTATATATCAGACTTCCAGACGGTCCTTTTTCATTCGAATGGTTGCGCCCATACCATGCATCTTTTGACATGGTCCTTTATATCTAGATTTTTGTGTCCATGCCGTGGATTCATGTTTCGATATATATGAAAGAGGTATCAGATATGTATATGTATATGCATCCTTGATTTGCAAGTTTCCTGGCAGTGTTTGTTCTAGTCCTTACAATAGCACGTAAATCATTCCATCCATTACTCCCTATTCTACCTTCATGATTTAGGGAGAATTTGTTACACAATAGTCACAACTCCTACACTTCCCTATGTCATACCCCGGAGTGCCAAAACTTTGACAACTATGCAGTGCACCCATCTTGATATGCAATCTAGATCCTCCGTGAAGAACTAATGCAAAGTTGCCTTGAGCCTTTCCTGAGAAAAATGATCTCAAAACCCCATTTTTTGGGTCATTACAATTGTTATAGTGCCCTCACATGTTGATGGCAATTTGCACCATATGAGCCTCATGCTGCCAACATGGTTTTGTCCAAGATACTCGCGCTGAGCCCTAAAAGGCAAGTTTTCCCAAAGTGGAGGAGAAGCTTCTTGATCTAGAGGCTTCTAGAACGGTGAGTTGGATGATGTTCATTGTGGATGTGGTCGAATTCTCCCAATATTACCCTTTGATCTTATCCCTATGAGCTTCTTCCTTGAGATGAGGACGTTCCCGTATCATCGGTGAGATCCTAACTCCCTCTTCCTGCCTATAGATTCATCCTCTTCCATTCACAAATGGTTAGCCTCTAATTATTTTCACCCTTATGGAAAGAAAGTGCCTACATATTATTCACATTGGCTTGGAGAAGGAGTGCTTGGAGAGCTTGAACATGGACTTGGACATTTACTTGAGGAGGGATACTAACGTAAAGGCCTGAGTTGTATGCTTATTTTTTTGTTTATTAATATATAAAACTACTGGTTCACTATCCATAAATATTTGTGTCAATGCTTCATTTGTCTTAATGCTCCTTGATCTATTGCGTGGATTAAATTTTATTATTCTTGTTGTAATTTTATGCTTTATTGTGTCTTTGGCATCTTCTACAGGTATTCAAACACTATGAGCAGTGAGGACTAAGCCTGAGGAGCAAGTGATCAAGATCTTCAAAAAGGAGCGCATTATAACATCAGTGCTAGATAGGTCTTCTTCCTCTCCTCTTATTTCAAATGTAATCTAGGAAAGTGTCTTGTATATTTTCTCATTGTTGCTAGACCCACTCATTGGGCTAGAGGGATTGTCTTTATCCAAAGAGAGGATTTACCTACTCGGCAATGCCTCATGTTGTTCCTGTTCTTGTTGTGTTATAAAATTATATATTAGAGAGCAATGGAACACATAAAATATTTTAGAAATATAAACAAAAAAAATACATAAAACAAGAGATACATAGATATACATGGTTCACCCAATTTGTGCTACATCAAAAGAGAAATAGTCAGTCCTTCCTTTTATGTTATCCAACAGAATGAAGAGATACAACCTTTCGAAGATCTGCTATAATTCCCTCTTCACTCTCACACAATCTCCTCTCATTTCCTCATTCAAAATATACATCTACATAGTCACAATACAATTCCCCCATATCTAGAGAGGGTTTTCCTTCTAGCGAAAAAACCCTAAGTTAAACATAACTTATACCATTAGATATTTTCCTGATAAATGGCCAATATTGACTACGAAATTGCAACATTTTACAAGGAAATTTCACATCTATTTTTAGCTTCAGGGGCGCTACCCCCGATCCCCCGTTAAGGGGGGATCTAAAGAGTCATCATCGCTGACCCCTAGACCCCCCTGGCAACGCACAAAAATGGATGGTGTTTCCACCCTATTACGATCTAGGATCCAATGCAACGATACTTTTGAATAAAGAATATAATCAAGCTCCAAACCCAACAATCTCCCACTTGGAGACTAATTATAGCAATTCCACCGCTGCTTCATTTGTTGGATAATGACTCCACTTTGGACTTGGTTGTTTCTCATCTTCTTCACCATACTTGAAGACTAATTGAAACTGAGCAGAATCTCATTTTCTCCCTGGTTACAACTTTTGTTAACATATCTACAAGATTTTTGCTAGTGTGTATCCTTTCCAACTTAAACTATCTATCTTCCAACACTGACCGTATGAAATGGTACTTGAGTTGTATATGTTTAGTCTTGGAATGAAATGCAAATTTGTTTTTAAGATCTATGGCACTTTGGTTGTCACTGTATAACCTACCCAAATCCTATTTCTTACCCAATTCATCCGGAAACCTTTGTAACCAAATCATTTCTTTACTAGCCTCTGTAGAAGCAACATACGTTGCTTCCATCATCGAGAGTGCAACAACACTTTGCAGTTTTGGAACCCAACTGATAGTTGTTCCACCTATAGTAAACACATACCCTGTGGTGCTCCTCGTGTTATCCCTATCACGCGCCATATCTGCATCAACATATCCCTGTGGAGAAATGTTTGAACCACCAAAGCATAATGCTTGATTTGTGGTACCTCTCAAATACCTGAGAATCCACTTCAGCGCCATCCAATGTTATTTTCCTGGATTGTTCATGCATGTGCAATATTATGCCTTGTGGAGACCATTGCATACATTAGTCTTCCAACTGCTGATGCATATGGAACTTTAGACATATAAGCCATTTCTTCCCGAGTCTTTGGACACACCTCCTTACATAGTTTGAAATGGCTAGCCAACGATATACTAATTGATTTTTCATTTAGCATATTAAATATATTCAACATCGTTTGTATGTACTCACTCTATGATAATGCTAATTTTCGATTCTTCCCGTCTCTAGTTATTCTCATATCAAGGATTTGTTTTGCAGCACCAAAATCCTTCATGTCAAATGAGTTTTCCAATTTTCTTTTGAGCACAATTATTTCCTACATGTTAGAACCTGCAACAAGCATGTCATATACATATAATAACAATGTAATATAACTTCCATCATTTTTCCTTTTGAGATAAACACAATGATCAGAGTGACATCTGGTATAACCTTGTTCAGACATAAACCTGTCAAATTTTAGACACCATTGTCTTGGAGCTTGTTTTAAGCCATATAAACTCTTCTTCAACCTGCACACTAGTTTCTACTTCCCTTTTACCTTGTATCCTTGTGCTTGTGGCATTTATATTTCTTCCTCCAAATCCCTGTGGAGAATGGTTGTCTTTACATCTAACTGCTGAAGATGCAAATCTTTAGCTGCTACTAGACTTAAAATAGTTCTGATTGAAGTCATTTTAAAAACAGGAGAAAATATCTCATCAAAGTATTTACCCTTTTTATGTGCAAACCCCTTCACCACAAGTCTCGCTTTATATCCTTTTCTACCTCCATCTTCTTCCTTGAACCTGTAAACACATTTATTCTTCAATGTTATTTTACCTGCAGGAAACCTGTCTAAGTCCGAAGTATGGTTATGTACTAAGGAGTCCATCTCTTCTTTCATGGCTTGCTCCCACTTCTTCCTAGTTTCTACCTGCACTGCTTCTTCATAACAATCCGGTTCACTATATAATGAAGGAGAATATTGTTCAAGGGGTCTACTTATCCTGGTAAATCTTCTAACACCACTTTCAAGTGTTTTAGGTCCTTGTTTCTGTAGTGGTTGTTGTTTTTGTTCTGACTTTTGATCATTATGATTTTTAGGCACCTTCACTTTTTCTGTGATCTCATCAAGCACTTTGTATTCCCTGTTTCCTTTTTCCTATTTATTTTCTTGAATCTGATTCTTATACAAAAACTTTTCATTGAATATATCATCTCTGCATCTAATGATTTAGTTTTTTTCATAATGATGAAAGCAATAACCAAAATCATTAACACCATATCCAATAAAGGTACATTTCTTTGATTTTTCCTCAAGCTTTGTTCTATTTTCTTTATTAATGTGGACAAAGGCTCCACAACCAAAAGTCTTTAAAAATGATTAGTTTACCTTTTTACCTATCCATGCCTCCTCTAGAATACCACCATCCAAGGAATTTGAAGGCCCTCTGTTTATTAGATAAACAACAATATCTACAAAATTTGCCCAAAATTGTAAAAGCAATCCTGCATGGAATCTCACGCACCTTGCATGCTCCATGATTGTCCTATTCATCCTTTCTGACACACAATTTTCTTGTGGTGTTACTGGAACTGTCGTCTCTCTATGAATTCCATTCTCCAAACAGTACCTATCAATCTCCTTGTTGCAATATTCACCTCCATTGTCTGATCAGAGACACTTCAACCTTTTTCCTGTCTCATTTTCAACCAAAGCTTTCCATTTATTGAATGTCTCAAATACATCAAATTTATTTTGAATACAATAAATCGAGGTTTTTCTAGTGGCATAATCAATAAAAGTAACATAATAATGAGAGCCACCAAGAGATGATACCTGAGCAGGTCCCCATATATATGTATGCACAAGCTCTAACTTTTCGCTCTTCTTTTCTTTTCCAACACACAGGAATCTGACTCTCTTATATTTTCCATAAACACAATTCTCATAGAATTGCAAATCAACATGCTTCAAACCTGGCAACAAATTTCTTCAGTAAAGAATCTACATCCACTTCTCACTCGTGTGTCTGAGCCTATGATGCCACGATTCCATATCTTCTCCTCTAGAGGTTAAATCATTAACAAAATTAGAAATACCATTGCATAAATACAATGTACCAACCTTTTCTCATTTTCTATTACCAGGGATCCTTTAGTGACCTTCTAGGTTTTATCTGTACAAGTATTTACACAGCCTTCACCTCCCAACTTCCTGTTTGAAATTAGGTTTTTCTTCAGATCTGGAACATGCCTTACCTCCTTCAACATGTATTGATTTCCATTGTGCTGTTTTATGAAAACTATACCCATTCCAATTATTTTACAGGGTTTATCATGACCCAATCGAACCTATCCAAAATATTGAACATAATCATGAAAATGTTTCCTATCAGGTGTGGCATGGAATGAGGCTCCTAAATCTACCACCCAGACTTAAATAATATTTTCTAATGAAAGAATCAAAGCATCTTGCAACACATTACTTGTCCCATTCACTTCATGATTGTTTTCTTGTTGCGTGTCTCGTTCTTCTCCCTTCCGAGACTCGCAGTCTTTCTTCATGTGTCCTTTCTTCCCGCATTTCCATCACATTATCCCCGATTTGGATGTGGATCTACCTTTCGTTTACTTACTATGATATGTTGACCTCTTTCCTCTTTCCATTTTTATTCCCTTAGTCTCTACAGTCAAAGCTTTACCTGATGTCTCACTGGAGATTTTCCATCGCATTTCCTCGCTAAGGATTGCAATGACAACATCATCAAACTTTAAAGTGCTAGATCCATATACAAAGCTACTAATGGCCATAACTAAACCATTCCAACTTTCTGGCAATGAGGATGCAAATAACAGAGACCTAACTTCATCATCAAATGTTACCCCTATAGAACTTAATTGACTGGTAACTATATTAAATTCATTTAAATGATTAGCAACAGATCCACCTTTTGACATCTTCATATTAAATAAACACTTCATAATAAATATCTTATTTGAGGCTGAAGGTTTTTCATATAGTTTGGCCAATGCCGACATTAAACCCTTTATTGTCATTTCCTTTCAAATATTAAAGGCTATCGACACCGCTAGGCACAACCATATTTTTCCAAACGCCTTTCTGTCAAGAATATCTCATTATGTGTGTGTCATAATCTTCAAATTCTTTGTCTTTCCACTCAATGGTAGGTACAGATACTTCTGATACAAATAACTTCCATCTGTATCTTCCACAGATGGTAGTTTTGGCCGTTAAATTTTTCGACCCTAAACCTATAATCTTCTGCCATTTCTCCCACTCGAACCAGGAACCCTTCTTTCTTGTGAGTTTATTAGCCGAATAGACCTTCGGCTCTGACACCAGTTACTAGAAAATTTTATATTAGAAAGAAATGGAACACATAAATATTGCAGAAATATAAACATAGAAAACACATAAAACAATAGAGACACAAATATACGTGGTTCACCCAATTTGGGCTACATCCACAAAGAAACAGCCTATCCTTCCTTCTATATTATCCAGCAAAATGAAGAGATACAACCTACAAAATATCAGTTGTAATATCCTATTTTCTCTCACACAATCTCCTCTCTTTTCCTCATTCCGAAAACACATCTACATAGCTGCAATACAATTCCCTCCTATATAGCGAGGGGTTGTCTTCTAGGGAAGAAAACCCTAAACTAAACATAACTTCTACCATCATATTTTCGCCTAATGAACAACCTAGATTGACTACAAAATTGCAACACTTTACAAGGAAATTTTACATCTATTTTTAGCTTCAAGAGTGCTGCCCTCGATCCCCCGCCATGGGGGCTCTAAAGAATCGTCGTTTACCCCCTTGGTGGTATGAAAAAATGGGTCACGTTGTCGCCACATTACGAATTGGGGTCTAATGCGGTGATACCTGTAAATAAAGAAGATAATTAGACTCCACACCCAACATTGTGCTTCCTTCTCCCTTCTACACAGCTCTTGTTCTTCCCTTAGTTGTTGCTTAAACTCTTGTAACTCCTTTTCTTCCTCCTCTAGCTTCTACTTCTCCCTTTGTCTTTGTGCAAACCTTTTTTCGCGATGTCACCTCTTTGCCTCAATCTCCAAAGTTTCTCTTAATACAAGTGGATCTACTTTGAACTTGTAGCTTTGCTCCACCTTTGCGTTGTCGGTAACCTTCCTCTTCCCTTTGTCAAGCATAGGTCTACTTCCCTATGCTCCTGTTGATGTTGCTACTATCTGAGATGTTGCTTCCTTCTGTGCTACTAACCACTCTATAACCATTCAGAATGGTTCATTGAACCTTGAGAAGTTATAACAGTATCTCCATGGGTCTTCCTTAGGCCAATGACATGCCCTGTGGATCCAAGGATGATACACTCTCATACAGTGGTCTTGCACTAAGCGATGTCGATCATATGGATTGAAACTTCTCATGCCAAAGGTGAATCTCTTGAATTCCTCCATCTCGGCCTCAACATGCATGAGATTTTGGATCTCATACAACCTTATCCAGAAAGGAAGAGAGGGCCAAGGTACCTTCTTCTTCTTGTGCAGTCTTGCTGACAACCCTGTCGAGATGTGGTATGCAACCTCTTGCATGACCAGCTTGTCCATAGAAAACTTCGGTAAAACATGCGGGGCCTTCTCCGCATTGTACATCCGAATGAAGGTGCCAGGGGGTGAGGCATACCAATCTGATATGTTAACCAATGCCTCCATCGCTGCCTATGAAATTCAAGGCATATCCTGCTCAAACATCATCTTGTACACGGGGGTGATAAATTTGTCAGATAGATGTATTATAACTCCATAGAAACTACACTCAGATAACAACCTAAAATAGGTGTGCACAAAGGTTTCTGAAGGTGTCCATGCCCAACCCAAGTGAGGGAACTGTTGACTGGAACATATGTCATCAAGTATGTAAGAGGACATGAAAAGCCTCACTTGCTGACCCTTTGGTGGATGTCAAACATTTGTTGCTTGCCCCTTTAACTAGAGACCTAACATGTTGGACCAATTGAAAGGTCTTCCTTCATTTGCCAGCTGATCCAACACAATCACCAAACTCTGCGGGAAGGTTTTTGTACTCCTCTAGCCATATAAGCAACATGTGAATATGACAAAGAACTAATAAGGCTTTTGTATTATCTTTGTATTGTATACTTGGTTGGGTGTTGTCCTGAACTTGGATGGTTCTTTAACCCAACTCTTCAAGATGTTTCTTGAGTTTGCACTGTTGTTGGGCCTGGCGAAGGGTGCATCCATTATGATCACCGGCTGTGACAACTGATACATCTCCTGAAAGTTATCTTCCCTAAAGGTAGTAATTTTTGTTCCATTGGCACTGCTCAATACAATTGTCTCTGGTTCACTATGTGAGGCAATCTAGTGGATCATGTCCGCAGATGGAAATGTAAGATACCTGCATGTAATATGGTACAAGCCAGACTTGTTTATGTTGACATAGACTATGCGGTCGTCCAGATTCTCCTTGAAGGTGCCTGAAAATATTTCATTGATGTCCTGTAATATTATCTTGATCTTGTTGTCTATGAACAACTTAGTGTCTTCAAAGATGGGAAATCTCATAGATAGTTGCTCGACCACATCTCCAATTTCACTCTCAATGGTGCCTTTGACCCTGATCTCTTGGAAGCCATTGTACTTGTACTACTAAGACACTGATGAACACCTGTGATACCTGGAGATAGAGAAACACTCATGGAAAGAAAATTGTCAGTTCAAACACAAAAGCTACTTTAGTACTGACATGCAACACATCTAGGTGATTGACTGGGAAATTTGCACAATTTTCACTAGGAGGTTGGGGCACTGACTACCAGAACTGTGCATAAAACATTTCAGACTGTTAATGAGATGAATGACTGATGAAACTGCACAGAGCATACTCCAGCTTGGCTGGCTAAGGACTGGAACTACAAAATGCGAAGTTTCAGTCACCATGACTACAACCTAGGGAAATTGCATTGCTCAATT
>APFE031130929.1:0-24720 GCA_000404065.3 Pinus taeda
TTATATATATATATATATGGTGTTCTTACATGAAAGAAATATACCTATATGACTAATAACTATTATACTAAATTCTTAGAAAGGAATTTTTGCATATAAATAATAATTATTACACAATTTCAAGAAAAAATAAACATGTGTTTAAATGTTCTAAGTCTTTAAAAAAATATATTATTAGAAAAAAAATCCACGGTTCTTGTGTGCATGAGCATAGGTTAAATATAATTCTTTTCTTAAAAGGATTTGTTGTGAAATTATGGGAATGTATTTATGGATTTTGTGTGCATAATAACTAAATTATCGAAATCGTTTTACTTGAAAAATGTTAAATGGGAACCTTGCGCAACCAAATAATAACTATTTTCCTAGATCCCTAGAAAAAGAAATGTGTATTTACATACACAAAAGATTAGTTCATTGTGTTAAATCTCTTTATGCGCAAAATAATAATAGATATTTTGAAAAAAGGAATAAGATTCTTTATGCATAGACACATTAATTGTTGTGTTAATTTCCTCCTTGAAAACAAAATTGTGTTGCATGAATGCAAATAATAGTTGACTGAAATAGATTTCTTGGAAAGAAATGCACTTTACATGCATGGAAAGTAAAACTTTTGAGATAGATTTCTTGGGAGGAAATGTAGTTTTCATGCGTAAAAAAAATAACTAATTGGGATTTCATGCATAATTGAAAATATATTATGTTAGTTTCCTTTGGAAAGGGTTATGTCTACATGCAAGAGTAATAGCTATTATGTCCATTTCTTTTGATTATTTTTTAATACATGAGAATGAATTAATTAATGAGTTAGTTTCTTGGAAAAGAAACATGGATGTTACATGCAGAAAATAATGGTTAATATTGTGCAATTTAATAAACGCTATTGTGCCAGAAGGGTGTATATTGTATACACCAACTAAGGTAATAGTTTGATTTTAAAAAGGAATATCCATTTACACGGTTTCTTTTAAAGGGTGTTATGCATATACAAGAATAATATATTATATGTTAGATTTCATTTGGAAAGATTATGAATTTTCAAATAAGATTATTTGTTAACCTTCATCTAGAAAGACTGTGTGTTTGCATACAAGATGGTGTCAAGCTTTATTTGTGAAAGACTCTTTTGGAAAAAAAATAAAATATATGCATTTTCATGAATAGGAATAATAACCATTGTGTTAGTTTCTTTTTTACATATTTGTGTCCACCAAAAGTAATAATTGAGGGGATAGGTTCTTTGAATAAAGTTTATATAATTGTGTGCATAGGAATACTAACTAATATGTTTTACCCTTTGAAAATAAAAAAATATGTATTTCATGCATATAGCATTTGGCTTCTTGAAAATAATTCTTTATAATAGGATAAAGTGTATTTGTATGTTCAAGAAGAAAATGTATTTTCATGGAAGGTAACATATATTCACATGATATTGCTTGAGGGGTTGGGTCCTTTTGGATAAATTTGATGTGGATGCATGAAAATAACACATATTTTTATTGTTATTTGGGAAAAGCTTATATGTATAATTTTGTAGAATCTTTGTACAAATCAGCTAGCTCTGATACCATGTAGAAATTTCTCACCTGTAGATCACCTGGTAATGCAATGTACTAAAGAAAAACACTTGATCTAATTCTACAAACAATTTAGCGGAAGCTTAATCGAACATGAGAAACATCAATAAGAACACATATAATTGATAAGATGGAATCAATCACACATAACACAGAAGAATTTACTCGGGGAACGCCTCAGCATAAAACCCCAACTCTGTATTATCATACAAGTCGAAATATAGTCTGGATTATAGAAAGAATCAACTCACAACCTATCCTTCTCTCTCTGCAATCCCTCTCTTGGTCATAGACAGTCAAAGTCTTCTCACAAACCTTCTCCTTTGTCCTCTAAGCCTCCTATTTTTTTGTGCAATTTCCTTGGGGTCCAATGCTGCCACCTGTGAGAATTGGCCTCTTCACACACTCACTAACCTCTTATCTAATTGCACAAACCTGAAGGAGATAAATCCTCATCATGGATGAGCTTACTTTATAGTAAAAATATTCATCAAACTGATAGTACACTGTCCCTTCTCTGATCTCAACTGGGTTTCTATCTGAACTGACATGCATCAGTTATCCATGAGTGAATACATAGTTATCTAAAAATAATAATTGTCACATGCATGCAAGCATCAACAACCTATATCTCATTAATTTAACAACTTGTTAAATTAATCTAACTGAACTTGATTAAGTTAAACTAAGTCAACTGATCCTCTCAATATAGAACTCATCCTTAATTCCTCAATCAGTGGAGCAAAATAAGGACACATTCCCCAATGGATGGAGAAATAATTGCATGTTCTCACAAAGACTTCAAGTTTTCTTTTCCTTAACTAATTAACTCATGGAGATTAATTAATTAATATTTTAAACTACTGGTAAGATCAAATTCGTTTTTACTTCCTATAGTTAGACCAGGAACTGCTAAAAATAGGAAGGGACCCAGAAATACTATTTTTAGAAAATGTTATTTTTAGCAGTTTCACCTCTCACCCAAGGTGGACAAAATGCTCATTGGCCAAACTGCTATGTTTAGAAGTACTATTTTTAGAAGTTCTATTTTTAGCACTTCCTAAATTTAACATATCTTGTTGCACACTTTTCAACATTATATAAATACATGCAAGAATATGAAAGTTAAGATTATATTATTCTTTAAAAGAATTTGGACAATGGTATTGATTTTCCTTGGAAAAGAATGTAAGCTTATGGGAGGGGAAGAGCAATTAATGTGGTATATATTTATGGAGATGATTTTATAGTGACATGTGTATGATTAATGCATATTCAGTGTTGCTAAAGGGAACATGTCATGATATTTTGTTTATATTCATGTATGCACATGAATAGATGTTGCAGAATCATTAATAAGGATTGATTATTGGTTTATTAATACTTTATCTAATTATGATACCAAATTTTATTGAAGACAACAATGGAAGGAAATAATGGCGACTTATGCAAAGGATAGATTATATTTAACATTGTGGTAGGTGAAGAACTAATGTTCCATGAAGATTGAAGGGTGCCAGTTGTAGGATGGTCCACTGATGGGGAAAATCTAGGCCATAACGACATAAAGATTGTGAATTTGTTGGTAAATGATATCATGATGATTGTAAAATCTTCTAGATAGACATGTTTTACTTAAATTATATTTATCTATAATATTTTTTTGATAATGGTTAAGAGATAGACTCTCTTACAAACCATTGAGTGACGGGTGAACACCCTCATGAGCGTTTAATAATAAAAGTAAACATTTATTGGTTTTCACCCTACGGAGTTTCCAGGGTATATTAGTGTTGAATGATGTGATTTCCTATTGTTCTATTTGGATTATTTTAATTCTTTTCATAACATGTCATTTACATTATCAAGTATGTGATTAACTAACATAGTTGAAAGAATCATGGAAATGATGCAATGTTACATCAAGATGTTTACGATAATATGTTATAAGATTGGATGTTATGTTATGTTATGTAAATTCTTATTTGTTTACTGAATATTACTATAAGTAAAGATAAATATTATATCTAATATCTAGTAAAGGAAAATGGAATAAGTAATTAGAACAATTACATGTGTAAATTGTGTAAAATTTATCTAATCCTATGTGTTTTCATGCGAGGTTTACCAGGGGATGTTACAGGATGTATAGAAATGGTGTTGGTGATGAAGAACATGAAACTGTCAAGGATGTTGGTTTAGGGCATTCTAAACTTGTGGAACATCTTTCAGATCATCAAGAATAGATAAAAGGGCCAAATTATTCCAGAACCCAAGAAGAGACTATCATGTCTTTGAAGTACATTGCAATAAGTTGAGGGATGTGTAGTGCCTCGTGGCACTTTAATGAGTCATAACATTGATTCCAGGCTGTCCAACTATGATGAGGCATTATTTTAGTAAGTTTGGAAAGATGACATGATGGAAGAATATTAATCCATCATGAAGAATGATGTGTGGAATATTGTGTTAATACATGAGGTGAAGTTAGTGGTAACTTCCAAGTGAATCTACAATATCAATCATGTAGTGGATGGTAGCATGGAGAATTATAATGTAAGATTCATGGTTAGAGGGTTCTCCCAGAAAGAGGGAGAGGAATATGAGGAGACATTGGCTCAAGTTTCTAGGTGAAATTCTATTATAACTTTTATTTGTATTGATTCTATTATGGGTTTGAAATTTTGAGTTTTCAATAGTCCTCTAAACTAATAATTATTTCTGATGATTTTTCTTACATTTATTATTCAACATAAAGTAATTAGACAAATAAATTCAATAATATAACAAAATGCTAGAGGATCATAAAGATACAACCACACAATAACACAAGAGTTTACCATGGGAAAACCAACATGGGGAGAAATCCCACCAACCTTTACTTATAGAATCAACTCAATAAAAGAGATATCTAAGTAAGGATGATAATAAAACTGACTAATAAGATGGAAAGACTAGAAAACCACCAAGATTCCAAGTCATCCCTCCTCCAAGATTCCCACAAGTGAAAATTATTTAAGGTATAAACTAGGCTTGCGATAGGAGGCCAAATTTTGGCCCTCTCTGTCCACATAAGTTTAGGCATATCATAGAAAAGTTACCACAGAAAAATCAGCTTGTTCCTTCAACACTTGTGAATTGTAGCAGAGATTTCTTCTACAAGTGCAAGCCTATTTATCTACTCCTTTGACTTGATCAACTTCACTTTAAATTCAACATATTTCCTTCACTTGGGAGAAAATGTATTTGTCTTGTGTGTGGGTTGAGTTGTTATCTCATGGAGGAGGAATGAATGCTTATAGATAGCCATCTAGGAGGGTCAAATCGGTGCCTCTAAGGGGCCTAGATGACATGAACAAGAGGGGCCAACTTGGTCAACTTATGGAGCTGTGACACATAATACCAATTTAAATTCTCTGTTTTAGAAGGTATTGAAGAACAAGCCTTCTAATTTTTCTTTGAAATATCCATATAATATAATTTCCTTTTGAGCATGAAGAAAAATTGCTTACATAAATGATGAAAATATACACTATGAAGATTGACCATAATTATAAAATCCAACAGGAAATTGCGTCAAATGTATGTGGATACAAATTTCTTTAATGGAGTGATTTATGAATAAGTGTATGTAGGACAACATGAAGGCTTTGAGTTGCATGAGAAGGAGACTCATGTTTTCATATTGAAGAAATATTTTTATGGACTCAAGAAGGCACCTTAAGCTTGGTATTCTTGGATTGATGGATACCTAGCGAGTCTTGGCTTCACCAAGAGTGATGTTGATCCAAACCTTTTCTAAAAGGTTGTTATAGGTGATCCTATGATATTGTTGCTACATGTTGATAACTTGTTTTTGACAGGACCAGAGAATCTCATTGATCATAGTAAGTGTGAGTTGACATATGAGTTTTAGATGAAGGACCTAGACTTGTAGCATTATTACTTGGGAATATAAGTATGTGTTGACAGTGTTGGACCCACCAACATGTTAGGGGATCTCCCTAGTAAGAAGTCCCAACTAGACCTCAGACTATTTGGTGTAGGAATCCCAATAGTGGGTCATATGATATCGCCTTGACTGCGGTTGCACGCATAGGCAAGTAAGATTTCCCTATTGGTAGCAAGGGCATGACACATAGCAAGCCAAGAAAGGTGCATGAATGTCTCTAACACACAAAAGGTGGAATGGTTGCAACCCTTGGAAACCTATGTAAACACGTAGCTTGAAAGATAACACATGAGAAAATTTGCATCACAAACTGGAAGGAAGGTGAACCAACAATCCAAAATGATGGTTAAACCAACAACACATCTCAATAAGATTCATACATACATATAGAGAAGGAGTCTATACATACATGCGTAAGAAAACATATACATATATCATTAGAGTAACCAAGTTAACTGAAATAAAATAACAAAACATGCATGAAATGTGTTGGCTATGTTATATTAAGAAGTGAAAATTCCAATCATACAGTACAACCACGACCAACCACTAGTCTCGATAGTAGAATGTTACAGTCACTTCCACCTGCTCCTCCAAAGAGATGTACTAGATCTGCACTATAGAAAAGCCAAGGCTCATTACAATACTCTCCAAACTTTCTCTAAGATACTCCTATCAGAAGCTTGGCTTACCAAAAGACTCTACAATGAGTTATGAGGTACTATGAATAGCGAAGGGTGGGGTGACCCTTGACATTCCCCTTTGTGACTGTTCACCTACCCTCATAACTCTTTAGCTACTCTATGACTATTACATTCCACTATTGACACTTGGACTTCCACTTTACAAGATGTTACATACAATTTGCACATGTACCCATGTGAGAAAAAATGGCTTGAGCAAGCCATGAAAGACATCACTAAGACTTGGAAAACTGTGGGAAGACAAACCCTTTGACATCCTCATGATGGTCGACAGGTGAACTAATACAAATATTGGTTTTCCCTGATGGTGTTCACACACTCAAAGGTGACATCCTTTTGAAAGTGAACTCTTGCCTCCGTTGCATCTGAGTACATTGATATGGATCCTCTGTCCAACTCGTCTGATAACATGTGCATCATCATCTTGAGTGCAGTTGGACCAACAACATACTGATCCATAGTGTCTGTGTTGATCTTCAAGTGTGTGCTAGTGACCATGTGCATCAACTTGTCGAAATACATGTTCAGATCCAGTCAGAATTGCTTCTTTTCTTCGCCTCGGTGAGTGTGCCAAATGGGTGGGATCACATGAATGCATACAATGAAATCCATTATCTTGAACACCCTTTCATGCGATCGATAGTAATACTCACCCTTTCTACTCCATGCCAGCTATTAGATGGGTCCATAACTTGTATGGGCGCAGTTTCATCAATATGTGCATGTACAGAAACATAATGCAAGACATGAAAAGAAAACTTACCCTAAAATAGCTAAGCTGAAAGTGCCAAAGACTCCTCGATGCAATGTGGGATGTTAGAGTTGCAAGGTCGACATGAGGAATGAGCTTTGCAGTGTCTGGTTCACGATTTTTAATAAGATCGAGTTTATGATGTGCATGCCACAAATTGAGGAAAAAGTGACACTTGGTGAGAGGTTTGTAAAATGAGCCTTGCATGTAACCTCTAGCAATCAAAAATAGTTCCCTATATCTAGGGATTCCTTTTGCATGCTGCCTTTTTCTATTTTAGGAAGAGAGGCCCATGCATGGAAATTAGTTTTGCCCAGTCCCAAAGGGACCCGGTCAACTTGAAGGCACATGAAACATCCTGCTTGAATAAGAGAGGGATTTGCACAGTTATGAGAGGAACTATGCTGGATGTCCCTGAGAGATTACAAAATTTTTGGGAAGAGAAGGTGACTACTGCTAAGAATTGCATAATTTCTAGGCTGAGCTGCAGCGTTGGGCCATATTGCGCAATTTTCCAAAGGAAGATTGTCTGACTACATTGTGCAATTTATAAGCCCAGTGGGCTGCCCAGCAGATTTGTGCAATTTTTGGAGGGAAGGTTGGTTCCCCTCTGAAATTGCACAATTTTTTTTAGGGATCTTCTCAACCAGCAACTCGCCCTAGTCTGGAATGGTAGGCTATGAGGGGAGTGAAGAAAAGTAACATGCACAATTTAGAAAGCTACTAAAAAGCCAGTGAAGTCTATGTACTTGACAACGCAAGACATGTTGCTAAGGATGATTTGTAGGGAGGCTCAAAAATGAACCTAAGGAAAAAATTTGTAGGGTGGTTGAAACCACTACAATAGTATGGTAGTAGCCAACAAAAATCCCTTATTAAATGGAAGTATGCCATTATGATCCTTCAAGGATTTGGGATGATGGTCTACAAGTACATGTCTACTCCCATGGTGACCAATCTAAATAAGTTGATAGAAACTGATTCATATATGGTAGATCCCTTTATGTATTGACATTTGATTGGCTCATTGATGCATTTGGTTAATTATATACCTAATATTTTCTTTAGGGTGAAAACTCTAAGCTAGTTCTTTGTGGAACCAAGGAATTCACATTGGATTGTGGAAAATCATGTGTTGATATATCTTTTTGGGATAGTTAGTTATGGTTGGAGATATGTGCCAAAATATGGAGTACAACTATATGAATTCTCAGATTCCAATTGGAAAGGGAGTATTGAAGACATGAAGAGCACATTAAGATGTTGTTTTAGTTTGGGTTCTACTATGATATCTTAGATGAGAAGAAAGTAAACAGCTTTAGTACTGAGCACTACATATTGGCCAAGTACACTACAGCCAGTATGGATTTGAAAAGTACTTGCACGATTGTTTGATCAACTACAGGAACATACCAGGATATATTGTGACAATTAAAGTTGTGTGAATCTTTCAAAAATTCATTCTCCATGACAAGCCAAAGCACATTAATATTGAGTATCATTACATCTAATACATGGTACGGAAGAAGAAGAAATTAGTGAAGCTAAGGAGCAAGTTGCTGACATTCTCACCAAGCCGCTACCCAAGGAAAAGTTTTCATACTTCAGGTACAATCTTGGAGTGGCTTAGAATGCCTCCCTCATTGAGAGGGAGTGTTGATATTGTAGCATTAAGGGGAAAACATTATCCTTAGGTTAGGATATTGAAATATCAAAAGTATTGACTAGGGGCCATGTAATGTATCTATCGAGAATGGCCCAAAGAGCATCAAAGCCTAGTGTGCTCCCCTAAATTTCCAAGAGGTATTTAGCTAGTGGGTAGAGTGAGTTCCTTTAGAATTGGGAATTTTATTACCATTCAATTGGCATTCATGAATGGTAATAACCTAGGTTTTCATTGTAGGTCATTAGTGTTGACCAAGTTCTAGGTGACATCTTGGATAGTTGGTGAACAAGGACTAGTCTTGACCCAAGAAAGCCAAAAGGCTTGTGTGAACCCAAAAGGCCTTTGACTAGTGGGTAAGTAGATCCATTTGCAAAGGAGGGTTGACTAGTAGGAAACTAGATCCCTTCGCATGATGTTAAAGTAGGATTATTTCAACATTTAGTGGATGGATACATAAGCATAGTTAGCTCTTTCAATATTTTCTAGAGAAGGATATTTTTTTTAACAAAGCAGACATCTGAAGAAGTTAAGAATAATACCTCCCTATCAAAGAGGGAGTGTTTAATTTTCATAGCTACATCGGTATTCAAATAAATATAAAGAAAAGATAATTTTAATTAATGTCGACTTAGAACAGTCATGTCATCCCCCCTAATTGAATATGTTAATTAACCCTTCGTCAAAACCCACATGATTTTGCCAATATAAATACATCATTTGACCTACCTTGGCATTAATTCAAACCAAAAAAAAATGATATCTTCTATTCACACATGTGAAGGAAAAAGACAAAAGATATTTGGATTTTGAATGAGCTCTCTAATATGTTTGACTAATGTTGACCAAGCTCTATTATAATCTATTTCACGTAATTTCTGGAGGGTTGACCGTAATTCTTTCTAGTTGAGTTAATCATAGAGTTGAACACATTTTTGATGCTAAAGTTGACCAAATTTTCTGAGTTGACCATAGGTTGTATGACGTAGTTTGACTAAAATTTCTAAGGAAAAGTTCACCATAATTGAATAATACTTTCTAAGGTAGAATTGAACAAAATTTATGGGCACTGTTTGACTGAAGTTTGAGTAGATTTTATTGATTTATTTGGGCAATAGTTTGGCTAATTTTGTGGGCATTTTGGACCATGTTTTATCTAGCTAATTTATGTGGTCGGATTGACCAAATTTGACTGAAAATCAAATTGTACCTGTTATCACTGAAAAGATTTCAAAGGAAAAGGGTAAGGTAAGGAGAATTGGTCTTGGTTATTCTCAATTTCCTTTCATGCATAAGAAGCACTTGGCAAACTCAAGGTCAGCATACATCAGATTTCTTTGAAGGCTCAAGCAAGGCATTTAAGGTAATCCTAAATTTTGATATAGATTACATTTTGAAAGTTTTCCTTGAAGAATGGTGTTTATTGTATTCAGTTTTGAACAAGCTTCATGACATGTGGAGAAACCCATTTCAAGAAAAATAAAGGCTCAAGACAGTCAAATTGGCATTAAAACTATGTTTTGGTGATTACACAGCAGTTTCGTAGCGCGCTACGAAACTGCTGTAGCTGCATATTTTGATGAAGTTGACCAATTTTGAGTGACAAAGGGCAAATATTTTTGAAAGGAAGTTTATGAAGATGACCATTATTAATAGCAAGTTTTGTTCATGATGATTCAGGCAGCTTCAAAGAGGTTTTGGATCAAGTTTACAGCGTATGTAAAACAAGATAGTCCAATGCAATTGTATGAAGAACAACCGGGGTAACTGAAGCAACCTTTTTCAGGAGAAAAACTGTTTTAAGTAGTCAACTTCCAGGAGGTCTCTAGAGCAACTGAAAGCACATTTTGGAAAAGTGAAAGAGGTTTTTATTCCTAACAGACAGAACTACAAAAAAAGCCTTCAGTTTCCTCAAATACATCATGAGTTGGGAGAAATGGATGACTAAACTTGCGCTACGAAACTGCTGTAGGTGCAAGTTATTCACAGGCATATGTCTCTGTTTTACACCTGTTTTTCAAAGGAACATTCTGGGAGGTAGGGACGGTGTTTCAAAACCCCAAGAGAGGTTTTTGTTCAGCACAGATTAGTTCACAAAAACCTCCTTCATTTTGTCCAAATACATTTTTTATCAGAAGTTATGAGCTCTGTCCCAAGACACATTTTTCAGCCAGAACAGAGCAAGGGTCAGTCTACTAGTTTCTAGGAACATCAAGGATCGATTCTGGATAGCTGGAGAAGTATTTTAAAAAACCAAGAGACATTTTTGTTCTAGAAATCATGAACTACAAAAACCTCCTTCAGTTTCGAAAAAGGTGTCATGGATGAGGAGATAAAGGCTCTGTCCCACGTGCCATTTTCAGGGATCCTAAACCTAAAAACATGGAAACATGTTCCCTAATTTCTAGGGTTTGTCTTCAGCAGTCAGATGACCACGTGGGAGGCTTCATCAAATTCGACTTCATGGAGTGTTAGGTGTCAAAGAATGCTTTAAATGTTTAGATAAGTTTGTTGTAATCATAATAAGGAGTTACACTCCTAGGAGTTAGGTCTCTAGGACTCCTAGTTAGGTGTCATTTGCATTTAATAGTTAGTTTTAAGTATCAATAGGTGTCATAGTAGGATGAATTCGAATTCCCCTCATGCTTGAGGAGGAATCCAAGTTGTGTAAAGAGCTCTATATATAGCTGAAGCATCAATGTACAAAGGGTGGGAAATTCTATGAAAAAGCTTGTATTTGGCTTATGGAAGACTCAGTTTCAGTAATACATATTTGGCTTTACTTCTCAGGATTCATGAGGGGATTTTTAGGTTCAGAATATGTGATGTTGTCCTTTCCCTAATTCTTTCAGTTTTATGGATGTATAATCACTCAGAATTCACTGAATGTGCTCTGACTTCCTGTATACATTTATAAACTGTGTGGTCCTATATGAGTTTATGTTCTGAATGTTTAAATGTTGAATGCCCTGACTTCCATGTAAGGTTGAGCTCATTGTTTTATTGAAGTGTGTTGACTCCATAAGCCCAATGGATAGTAATTAAAAGTGTTTCCACCATTTATATTTCTCAGATTTGTTCTATTAGAGTTAGCCATCTTATCTTTAATCAAAATCATTAACCCATCTAGAGAGAGCCCTCTCAGGTTGAGGAGGCTAAGCCTCAGACTAAAGTAGGTTTGAAACAGTTACTTGAAGTCTTCCTGGTTTGCAGCCTTCCAGGGCTTGATTTTGAGATAACAGTACCATCTGTTGAATTGAACAATAATTTCTCTAAGAAGAGATTGTTAGGTTTTTTTACCAAGGTTGGGTTTCCTGGGTGAAAAATATGTGGTATTTACTATTTGCTCATGATATCTATTGTTGAATTATTATATTGCATTTATAGTTTAATTTTTTGAAGTGTAATTGCTTAATGATAATCTAGAAAGTGCAAAATATCATTAGAAGTAATTATCCATAGTACAAAATTTGTGCTTGTCCTCATAGCACTAGAAAACTAACATTAGGTGCATGTTCACCATCAACCTGGATAGTATTATATTATTATTTTGAACAAAATTGAAAATTCCTCCTTGAGTTCCCCTTCTTGTTACAGATCAACACGTTTCCAACCTTTTTGTTAGTGTTCTGATACTTTTTCCTTTTTCGTATCTTCTTTGCGATAGGGAATAAGTCCTAAATATGTCATGTTTGAAAACATGTGTGGAATCTAAGTGTCATGTTTTCATAGTCCAAAATTTGAATCCATTGGAAATATTTATGATTGAGCAAGATGCAGTTAGGTAGACCCTTTCTTAGGTCTATTTCTACATATATATGGGAAAAGGTGAATAACAATTTCTTTCTTCTTTCATCATCCATGTTTTTAAAGGAACCTAAAGTTTTCTTGATTCCCTGTAAGGTCTTATGATGCCAAAAGGGAAGAGGGAGGTTTGGAAACCTTCCCCAAAACCAATACCTTTTTTACCACCATTATTGTGGAATTAAACTTTGGAAACCAAGGGGTGATGAAAAGTCTTGCTCTTCCATAAAAACGAGGCTTTTCCTTCAGAACTTTCTCTATATCTTCTTGGGAATTGAACCAAACAATGAAAAAACCTTTTAAACAAACATAAATACCACAATTTTTGGACCATGTCATACATTGAGGTAAATCTTCAAACATTGGCCAAAAACCATTAAAAATACAAATGACAACCTTTGATTGAAGAACCAAAAAGAGTTGATTTACTTCTGAAGATGGAACATATTCTAATTGTTTAACAATATAATTTCTTGGATTCAACTATGGTTGTTCCATTGCAATGTGACCTTCCCTCGAGTTGCATCCTTGTAACAAAATAAACCAATTGGGTTCCTAGAGCTTGAGGCACCTATGTGAAAGCAAAAAGGAAATAAATTAGTGGAGTTCTTAGTTACGAAATTTTCACGTATCTGGGAAGAAAATATAAAATTGCTTCCATTCACATATAAGTTGTTGCATGGCTATTGTGATCCCCAGTCATTTCTCAAATGACGCAAACAGTTAATGGGGGGCTATCATTTCAAGTTTTCTTCTGTTCCCACTACTAGCACTTGCAGATTATGAGCCCACAAACTCAACCCATCCTTGCTTCCACTTCAAACTGAAGAACCCTATGGTCTACATGTAACATTAATTCATCAAACAAAGTCAATGGATCTATGCATAAGGAAATCAATGCATTAAATCACCATTACATAAAGTAGAAAACAAAATTCGTGAATTAAACCAACTAAATTATGTCATAGCATCTATTGGTGGCTTGGTTGGCCAATTCTTCATTCTAATGGTCACCTCTTTTCAATGCCCAAAGGCTACAATTTACAAAGGAAATTACAATATTGTGGTTCATTTCAAGATCCATGATATTCTCCATAAATATCTCAACATGTTCCTCTCCACAAATCTCATCCCTCACAAACTTGATTTTTCAAGCTTTTTAACAAATCCCTTACCTTTTGATGCATTTTTCTCATTTTCATCTTTGAGAAGTTTTTCTTGTTAATTTTTTTCACAAGATTGGTCGATGGTCCTAGATCAGACACCCAAGGTACAAAAAATTATGACGTCCTTATCATATGCATATAGTCCTCTCGTAACAAATTTTACTCATGAGTTGAAACTCACCTATACACTAACAAGTCTCCACCTTGCTACACAATACCTCACCAAATGTTTTCCTAAGTTTGGGCTTTTGGCATTTTCCTATTTCTCTTCTCTAGAACCGTTTGAGCACTCCTTTCTCTAGGATATTGCAAATATTCTACCCTTCCTCTATTGTCACCTACGTAGATAAAACACATCTCTTACCATTCTTCAATCACTTGTACCTTCTTCTGCTACTTCTCCTCCACACTACACGGAGGAATCTTCTGCTCTCTAATACCATTTGATGCAAATGATTTATGGGGGTCTATCATTTCAAGTTTTATTATGGTCCCAATCATAGTACCCGGGGATTATGATTTTGCAAATGTAACTCATCATCACTTCCACTTCAAACCAAAGAACCCTATTGTCTACATGTAACATTAATTCATCAAACAAAGTTAATAAATCTATGAATCAATCCATCAATGCGTTAAATCTCCATGCACACACATAGAATCACATAAATTATAAGACAACTTTCATTAATTAAACCCACTAAACTATTACATAACATCTATTGGCACCTTGGCTAGCCATATCTTCATTCTAATGGTCACCTCCTTTCAATTCTCAAAGGCTACAATTTATAGAGGAAATTACAATATTGTGAATCATTTCAAGATCCATCATCTTCTCCATAAATATCTCAACAAGATCCTCTCTACAAAGCTCATCCATCACAAATATGTTGTTTCAAGGTTTTTAACAAATCCCTTGCCTTGTGATGCATTTTTCTCATTTTCGCTTTCCAGAACTCGTTCTTGCTATTTTTTTTCAGAGGATGGGTCAGTGGTTCTGCATCATCTAAGATCTAAATTAGATCTACCACATACTCGTCTTAAGTATTGAGGGGTTTTCGAAGTGAATTATATTAGATATCATTTTTTGGGATTTAACTACATTAATTAAGCCATTCATCTATGACCATTTCCGTGAGAGGTAGTCGTAACTAACTAATTTTTCATGATTTTGAATAGTCCACTTGGCACGCATTACATCGGGCGATGCCCACAAGGGTTAAGAAGTAGGATTGAAACTAGTGAAATGAATCACATGGCATCAATCATTACTTCCGGGGCTTGCACCCAATACTCATGACTTCCCTGGAGGTCACCCATCCTAGATCACCTCTCACTCAAGCACACGTAACTATGGATTTTTTCCCACAATAAAGCCCACTTAGATTTCTACCCCAATTTCAAAAAATTAACAAGTATTGTGCCACATGAACCATTGAGTTAGAGTTCCCTTCACTCTTTTGAATTTAAGTATTGAGGAGTTTTCACAGTGCATTATATTAGATATCATTTTTTTGGATTCAACTGCATTAAGTAAGTCATTCATCTATAACCCTTTCCATCAGAGGTAATCATAACTGACTAATTTTTCATGATTTTGAACAGTCCACTTAGCACGCATTGCATCCAATGATGCTCAAAGGGGTGAATAAGTGGGATTGAAATTAGTGAAATGAATCACATGGCATTAATCATCACTTCCAAGGCTTGCACCTGGTAACTAGGATGTCTTGGGAGGTCACCCATCCAAGATTGCCTCTTTTGAGACTCGAAATGAGATTGAGGTCCTATCTAGATCCTTTACAATAATATGGAACACTTTCAACTTACTCTGATCAACCTCGACCATATCTAATTCTTTTAACTTTTCTGCCAACCCTAATGGAGGAGAAAAAGGGAAATTTTCAATTAGATTTTCTCCAATCCTAGGGTAATGAAGGGATAAAGCATGAAGGTTTGAACATGTAAGCCTTAAGATACAAAATAAGGGAGATAAAGTAACAAACAAAAACCCAAAATGGGAATGAGGTCCTATCTAGAGCCTTTACAAAAATATGGAACACTTTCACCTTATTCTAATCAACCTCAACCATATCTAATTCTTTTATCTTTGCCACCAAACCCAACGGAGGAGAAAAAGGGATTTTTCAATTAGATCTGCTCTGATCCTAGGGTAACGGAGGGAGAAAGAATGAATATTTGAACATGTAATCCTTAAGATACAAAGGAAGGGAGCTACAAAAATAAACCAAAACCCATAAGGTCGCTTGATCATAGAAACAACTTCACTCATAAATGTAGAAATACTCAAGTCTACCATTGTGGAAGGAAGTGAAGATGAATACTTCTTAGTAGGCTTCTCTCCATTGTGCCCAACCACTTTCACTTCCAAACTTTGAGCAATGAAACATGTTGCATAATTAGAGTATCCATGGACTACAACCTGCTCATTTATGAGCAATTTCTCTAAAGTTAGTTGAGAACCTTGAAATCCCTTGAATTGTTGAGAAAAAGGAGAATCAATGTGACATACCTAGAATCTTGAATCCAATATTGATCCATGTAAGCAGGCCTTAGGATTTGAAACCCTAACACGATGTTTTTCACTGGCCTGAGAACTTAATAATCCAATGTTGTTCTTGTTGTTTTCTTCTACTAACAAATATTTAGTCACAAACCTTATGGGAGCAATACCCTTAAGTGTTCAGAAGAAACCCTGATCACAACCACAATGTTTCTAACATTATGTTATTGTATCTTTCTTTTGATTTCATTATGGTAGGAAAGAGATAGATAACCTCTTATTCTTACCATAATTTTGTGAAGTAGTAATGAAAAATCAACTTATAGATTTAAAATAAAGGTTAGAGGTAGGGGGAATATTAGAGAAATTTATTTAATATATATATTCAATATTTTCCACCACCCCACCTTCACCCTCACCAATATTAATAAATATGATTTCTCCAATATTTTCACACACCTAACCCTCAACCCCACCCTCACTACTACTTTTTCTCCAATATTTCACCCTCACCCTATATGAGGTCAAGGTGGTGAAAAATATGAGAGAAACATATACAATATTTCCCACCACATATTGTTTATGTTTTCTCCAATATTTCGCCCCACCTTCACATCAGGGGAAATGTTGTTTCTTTTTCTCCAATATCAGGGAGGGAGATATATTGGAGAAAACATAAAGAATATTCCCCCCATTACTACCCTTAAAATATGTTTCTCCACCTTACACGAGAGGGATCCAATGGTGGAAGGACACCTTGAGGTAGTGGCCAAAGTAACCCTAAAGGAATTGGATCTAATGGTTGAAATTCTTGTTGAGGTAGTGTAGATTTTCTTGTAGATTCAAAATCTTATGCAATGTACTAAAGCAAGAGACGAGAATCTACTTCTACTTTTTACAGTGGAAGCACACAAAGATCAAGAAAAACAATAATCGATAGAGGAATAGAATAAAATACACATAACACAATAAATATTCGGGAAAAGCCACAACTCAAAATGGCACTATCTGTATTGCATAAATCATAAAATCAAGATGAGATTACATTGCTTATTCTCGCAAGAATAATTCCAGCACTCAGTAAAATCAATCTCCAAGTACCTATTTCCTTTCGCAATTCCTATGGCTGATTAACTCAAAATTCCTAAGCTAATTAAGTTTAATAAACTGAATTAACTATTTACAAGTTTCTATGAGAATAGAATTTTATTTTAATTCACATTTTAATTCAAGGACAAATTAAACTGGAATTTCTTGTTGCCATTTTCAACACTCCCTCTCAACAAGAAAGGGATTATCAACTACATCAATCTTGTCTCTATGAAACTCAAATTTACATCTTTATAATTCCTTTGTCAAGATGTTAGCATATTGCTCCTCCTTGGGAATGTAATCTAACAACATGGTCTGCCTCAACACATAATCTCTGAGATGATCATATCGGATAGCAATATGCTTAGACCAATCATGAAAAACTAGATTTTCAGAGAGTTTTATACAACTCTGATTATCATAGTAAATCAATGTAGGATCCATTTATTGAAAAAACAATGTAACTAGGTTCTTTCTCATCCAAATAGCCTCACATGTTGCATGACTTGCAGCCATGTACTTTGCCTCTACCAGACTAAGTGCAACTGATCTTTGTTTCCTGATATACCAAGAAACTGTCGCTGACCCAAAACTGAGTATCCCTCCTAATGTGCTCTTCCTGTCGGATGGACTCCCTGCCTAATCTAGATTGGTGAAGCATTCAAGCTTCACTCCCTCTCTCCGTCTGTACCATAACCTAAACTAAGTAATGCCTCTGAGGTATCTCAACACATTCTTTGTCGCCTTCGAATATAGCTTGGTAGTTCTAACCATCACTTAACTAAGCTGGTTAACTACATAACACATATCTTGTCATGTGTTCACCAAGTACATGAGTAAACCCACAAGCTTCCTGTAAAAATTAGCTGCCACTACTTCACCTGAAGTAGCATCCTCCTTCCTCCAATTATTGGCTAGAGGAGTCTCCATGGGTTTACTACACTCCTTTTGGAATCTCTTGAGTATCTTGTTGGCATACTTGCCCTAAGATATTTCAACTCCCCATCTCCCTACCATACCTCCATTCCATGAAAGTAATGCATGAGCCCCATGTCCTTCATCTCAAACTCTCTTGCAAGGTACTCCTTACAAGATTTGATGAGCTTCTCATCACCTATCAGTATGAGATCATTAACATAAAGTACAATGATCAACAACTTACCATCCACCATAATGTGGTACAGGTTTGCATCCACTTCACTCTTTGTGAAGCCCAACCCAGTGAAGTGGCTATCTATTTTGGTGTACTAAGAATGGGGTGCTTGCTTCAACCCATATAATGTTCTCTTGAGTTGGCACACATGCGACTCATGATCAAAGGTCTCAAAACCTTCGGGCTTCTCTATGTACACCTCTTCCTCAACCATGTGATTGAGGAAGGAAATATTCACATCCAATTGATGGATCTTCCAACCCATCTGTGCTGATAGTGCCAATATATATTCGATGGATGAGTACCTTGCAACAGGAGCAAAGGTTTCATCATAGTCAAGCCCCTCTCTCTATGAAAAGCCACAGGCCAGAAATTTGGCCTTATGCTTCTACATGCTACCATCTGCAACTTGCTTTACCTTGTAAATCCAATGGGAGCTCACTACTAACTTGTCCTCTGGTCTCGGGACCACATCCCAAACACTGTTTTGAACTATGGAGTCATACTTCTCCACCATCACATCAACCCAAACCGTTTGTTGCACTGCTTCCTTAAAGGAAGATGGCTCTGTCATAATACATGCACCCATAAGTGCCATATATCCAGTGTACCTCTCTGGCGACCTCCTCTGTCTGCGCTGAGAAGTGGGTGCTACAACATTGTCTCGTACATCATTCAACAATTTGTCAAAATCTCTAGTGTGCTTTCTTCTCTATCTTGAAGCCTTTGCCTGAGTGGATGTCTCGGCTCCCGGAACCTTTGCATGTGTGTGCTCCGAATCAATCTGAGGCCCCTCAACCTTAGGAGCTAAATGCTCCTCATACGCATGTATCTCAAGCTTCCTCTTAAGTGAAACTCGCATGGCCTTCTCCTTATCGAATCTAATATCCCTACGAACCATTGTCATCTGATTGGTTGGCATGTACACCTGATAGTTGTGAGGTGTATCAGTGTACCCCACAAATATCCCCAACTCTGTTGTTGGGTCAAGCTTCTTCCATACATATTTGGCTACATGGAAATATACTGATGACCCAAAAATCCTGAACTGACCAGCATCTGGCCTCTTACAAGAATAAGCCACCTCTGGTGCCTTCATGTCAAGTATTTGATGTGGGTGACGACTCTAAACATAAAATTCTGTGTTTCATGCCTCAACCCACAAGTGTAGTGGTAGGCCCTGATCATGCAAAATTTCCCTTGATGCCCCTACAATTCTTATATTCTTGCTCTCGTTAACACCATTTTGTTGATGGTTATGAGGTGTCTTTAACTCTCGTTTAATCCCTTCCACTACACAGAAGTTCTTAAACTCATTGGATACATACTCATGACCATTATCACTCCTTAGAGCTTTAACCTTCTTGCCTGACTCTTTATCTACCAATGCTTTGAACTCACAAAACTTTCTGAATGTTTTCTCCTTTTTCTGCATGAAAAATATCCAGCATTTACAAGAATAGTCATAAAAAATATAGCATAATACCTGTGTTTGGCCATGGATGTTTTCGAGAATGTTCCACACACATCTGAATGGACTCTCTCTAGAATAGACTCTGCTCGACTGTCTCTGTCTCCAAAGGAATACTTGGTGTATGCTGACTCAAGCGTACCTTTGGGAAGACCAATAGAGACCTACTGTAATATCTTCAAAGCCCCATGATGCAAGTGGCTCAATCGTCTGTGCCACAACTCACCAATGTCTCGACATTGCATATTTTGTGCTTTTGAACTCAAAGAAACACACACCTCTACCTCTAGCTTATAGATATTCTTAACCTGAATCCCTATCTTCTTTACTGGACTTATGGCTTTGTGTTGAAGGAATGCATTTCCTTTCGAGAAGATCACATCATAGCCTCTATCCTCAAAAATGGCAACTGATACTAAGTTCTTCTTCAGCCCGGGTACATACATAACATTCATCAAGGTGAGTGGAGCCCCATGCTCCCTCTGAAAATAAATCTTGCCCAATCCAGTAACATTATACTTCTAGTCATCAGCCATCTCGATATGCATCTAGAGATCATTCTCCTCCGAGTCACTAAATAACTCTTTGTCACCAATCATGTGGAATGAAGCTCAAAGTCTAAGTATCATACACTTCCCAACATTGATGACACCAAGTATGTAATGAGGGAAAAGTCCAATTCGAATTGAGAGGCCAAAGCCTCACCTGTCACTCATCCTTAGGACTTCTCCTAGGACTTCTTGAGTGGAAAATTTGTAAAAAAATGTCCCATCTTGTGACAGTGAAAGCATTTAACTTTTGTCATGTCTTTTTTCTTACCTCCATGATAAGAATTTGATTTGGAATGGGAATTTTTCCCTTTCCCCTTCCTTGCCTTAATCACTAAGTCACAATTCTCTTCATCATCAGTCTTTAATGAAGATCCATCACTGGTGTTCCTCCTGATCTCATCCTGCATAAAATCCGACCATAGTCATTCCCAATCTGGCAGCTTCTCCCAACCATTGACAGAGTCCTTATAATTATGCCAACTCTTTGGGAGTTCAAGAAGAGCAAGGCTCACCATATATTCCTCGACAACCGTGATTCCAACACTTCCAAGTTCATCCCAACATTAAGTGAAATTAGTCAAGTATTTTGGAATGGTCTCACCTTTCTTCATTTTGATTTTTCGAAGTTTATCCTTCAGTGCCAACTTCCTTTGATCATTGATATTCTGATACAGGTCATTCAATGTTTTCCACATAGCATGAGGAGTTTCTTTCCCACGGAGGCTCGAGACAATGTGGTCTCAAATCCCTCAAGGATTACCGGCCTTGTCTTCGCCACACACTTCTTCCATTCATCCAAGTTTTGTGCATCAGTGGTCATTGGCTTAGGAATTTCCTCTTCAACAAATTCCTTCAATCCATTGTCCTCCAGCACAGCCTCCATCATGTATCTCTAGGATATAAAATTTGAGTTGCCTTCCAAGGCATACTCGAGCCTTAACCCATAGAACTCCATATGTCGATCCTAAAGTATGTATTGCAAATTTGACTTTCACCTATAACCCAAAAACTCAAAACTTTGAAATCTCCTCTAGTATACTGTTCTCAGCTCTGATACCATGCATATTTTCTTGTAGATTCACAAGCTCTTGCAATGTACTAAAGCAAGAGACACGAATCTACTTCTACTCTTTACAATGAGAGCACATAAAGATCGAGAAAAGAATTAATCAATAGAGGAAGCGAATCAAATACACATAACAAAATAAATATCTAGGGAAAGCCACAACTCAAAACTCCACTATTTGTATTTCATATATTGGAAAATCAAGATGAGATTACAATTCTTGTTCACACAAGAACAATCCCAACACTCAGTAAAATCAATCTCCAACCCACAAGAAAGCACTATGCAACACTTAGCCAATTCACCAGCTCTCCAAGTCCCTATTTCCTTGCGCAAATCCTATGAATGATTAACCCATATTAAGAGGAAGTCAATGCACTCAAAACTGCACAATCCTTTGAAGGATTAGTTCCTAATTACATGCACTATCATTGCAACTTAGAAAAATCTAAAACAAATAGTACATTGTCCCTGCATTCTAGTCTCAACTAGGTCTTTCTTGGAATCGACATGCATGAGTTTCTGATGAGGGAATATTCAGTTAACTAGAGTAGTATTAGTTGAGTGCACTAATACATCAACTCACAGTGAACTCACTATTAGTTCCTCAAACAATTTGGAACTAATTTAACTGGACTTAACTCAATGAACCGAGTTAACTAATTACCACTCATACTTAACCCATCTTGGACCCCTATAATATAAGGAGAACATATACATGACTTCAGAAAGACTTCCAACTCAAAATTCCAAGCTACTTAAGTTTAATAAACTTAATTAACTAGTTACAAGTTGCTATGAGAATAGAATTCGATTTTAATTCACAGTTTATTTCAAGGACAAATTAAATTGGAATTTCTTCTTGTCATTTTCAACATGAAATACCCAATATAGTGAAGCCCACAAAAACGAAGAAGGTAAATATTAGATCAAAAGAAGAACCAAAATTTGCAATGATTGGAGATTATTGGGACTAAGACACAATTAACATAATTACAGAGTTGCTGCACGAGTACCAAGAGCTCTTCCCCACGAAATTTTCTGAATTTAAGGGCGTATTAGGGGACCTAGGAGTTATGAGGATTCCCCTAAAACTTGAAGCGAAGGCAGTAAAGGAAAGGCCCTATAGGTTGAATCCGAAATACAAGGAAAAATTAAAGGAGGAGTTAGATAAAATGATCAAAGATGGGATCATCGAACCCATCGAAGAGTCTGAATGGGTAAGTCCCATAGTAGTTAAGGAAAAGAAGACAAAAGAAGAGATCATAATTTTTGTTGACTTGAGAAAATTAAATGATGCATGTCTGTATGTCCCCTTCCCTACACCATTTATAGACGAAGTATTGGACAATGTAGGAGGACAAGAGGCCTATTCTTTCACAGATGGATTTTCAGGTTACCATTAGATCATAATTGCGCAAGAAGATAGACATAAGACAACTTTTGCTACAGAGAGGGGCTCTTACTAGTACACAATAATGCCTTTTGTCTTAAAGAATGCTCCTGCCATATTTTCTAGAGTTGTAGTTGCAACCTTCAAATAATATATACACAAATTTTTGGAAGTTTACTTTGGTGACTAGACATGGGGTGCTGGAAAAACATGTTGTGAGCTTGAGGTTGATGCTGGCTACATGTAGGCAATACCAAATATCATTAAATGTGAAGAAGTGTATCTTTTATGTACCATTTGGTGTACTGTTGGGCCATGTGATTTCTAAGCAAGGATTAATGGTGGATCTCGCGAAGATCACATTTATTGTGAACTTGCCAATACTAAAAACAGTGAGACAACTGCGCACGACACTTTGACACACTCGATATTACATAAAGTTTATAAAGGGGTATGCACAGATAACTGTGCCAATGGAGAAATTGCTGAAGAAAGATGTGCCTTTTCAGTGGAATGAAAAGTGCCAGAAAATCGTGGACGTACTGAAAGAGAAAATGGTGGCTGCACCTATTCTAGTTTTCCTAGACTGGAATAAAGAGTTTCATGTACATGTCGACATATCTTGCATGGCGTTGGGTATAGTATTGGCATAAATAGGAGCAGGAGAAATTGATCACCCAATAGCTTTTGCAAGCAAATAACTATCCAAGGTGGAAAATAACTATACTACGACAGAAAGAGAAGGGTTAGCCATAGTCTATGCATTATACAAGTTCAGACACTACTTGTTGGGAGCACATTTCAAGATGTTCACTGATCGCTCCGCATTGAAATATTTGGTGACTAAGCCTATTTTAGGAGGAAAATATTTTTATGGTTGTTATTGTTCTAGGAGTACAACTTTGAGGTTGTAGTCAAACCAGGAATATTGAATGTCGGACCTAATCATTTGTCGAGGTTGGAGACAGGAGAAGAACCCACAAGTATCGAGGATAATGTAATGACCCATCTACCAGTGCAAACAAAATGTGAATTATTAGAATGCATACGATGCATGCATATGATAGCTACATATGCATGCGTTTCCTACACTACACTAGTAGTCATACTAAATTATGAATAAATTCCAAGCATAGGATAAAATACGTAATTGTTGAAGATATTAAATAAATATCTAACTCGCAAAAATATATTGGAATATGTATTTTAGTATGTGTCGTCATCATAATAGGTAACCATAGAACATTATCCAAAAGTTATAAATTAAATTATTAAAGTTTAAAAGGGAGTTATATTAACTAAAGATTAAACATTAAAAGAGGTGTAATATAATAAAATGTTAAATAAATAATAATAAAAAGGGACTACATAATATATTTTAGTATCACCTAAAAACCTTATAAATTGATGAGTATTAAAATAAAGTGTGACTACCTCTTTAATTCACTGTGAGGAGCCACATAATAGATAGGGGGCACACGACGAAGGCAATGAAGGATGAATGAGTGGTGGTTCTAAGAAATAAAAGGAGAAGGGAGCAGGACTGAAAGGGGGATCTTTTGCTGCTTGGGAGCATAGTGTTGAGAGGAGGAAAATTTGTACATAGAAGATTACAGACAATAAGGACTGAGCCTTGTTTGTTCTTGAAGTTTTGGGAACAGGGGAACATATTGCATCAATTGAGAGGCATTATGCACTGAGTACCTAGGTCGTACTAGTTTGTCTGGGAGGTTTTGGTCTTTTGGTAGCAGGAGTAATTCTAAAGCATCTTCAACCACAACAAACCAGATAGGTACTCAATAAAAAATAGAATTGTTTGAGTTAAGTCTTCTGTGATCCATAAT